>JADLZK010013204.1:0-68728 GCA_015847255.1 Hyparrhenia diplandra | reverse complement strand
TTGTTGTCTCTTGTTTGTAAATGTGAATATGAGTATATATATCCGTGGTTTTCGGTATCCATTCGGGTTTTGGGTATTCGCTCGGGTTTTGGGTACCGCTGGGTTTGGTTTTGGTGATGGATCATTTCCACCAATCGGTTTGTGTTTGGATTATGATTTTGGGTTACAGTTTTTGGTGCAAAGGAGACTTCACCCGATCCGAACCGACCCGTTGCCAACTTGCCATCCTTAGTATACTAGCTAGTCTAGCTTGCTAGGTTGGTTAGTTAGATAAGGTTAGAGCTTATGGTGCAAAAGTTCTTTTTGCGTTAGAAATAGTAACACTGAAAGAATCCTGTGTACATATAGATAGAACTTGGGCAGACATATTTAAGTGATCTAATTCACTCTGCTAGGACATATTTTCGAACTTAATAATTTAGAAGTGATTGGTGTTTTAGTATTTGAGAAATGATATGTGTTTTGTCACCAGAGAGTGAGTTCGTTATGCCTAGAATAAATAAATAAAATAATATAAAATAAATGAAACAACATAAAAAGTCTATACATATATTAATATATAGATACTTCCAGATTATATATAGATACTTCCAAATTATATTAATCGGTCAAGGGTAGTAGAAACACATGTATCCCGGTAGATCGAGATGAGCACATCCATTCGGGTACGGACGTGCCATCCGTAGGGATACATCATTTATTTATTGGATCAAACGAAAGAAAAAGAGCACAAACTGGCACACACGTACGTATGCTGACTTTTGGTACGACTGGTGTGAGATGGCCGTATCTTATTGAATCCACACACCTCCACCGTGACACAGCCATGGCCTTTTTAACGACTGCATCACTGCATTTCAGGGTGCATGGTTACTCAGCAGCAACAGAAGCCATACGGGCACTGCCCTTGCAGAAACGGTCACATGCATCGCTGCAGCGTTCCAAGTCGATTTTCATCATACCTTCACCGGTAAAAAATGGTTAGAAATAGTACAGTGTTTGAAAAACAAATTTCTCGTTAGTTTCCCGGCGCACAAATAATTTAAATTAATCTAAGAAAATAATTTACCATCGGTCATGGTTTCAGTGTCTTCACAGGCGGAAGACACGCACCCCACGTTGCAGTACTGAATAGCATCCGGTTCACCTGAATATAGTAGCTATTATATTATGCTAAAAAAACTCTCTTTATATATTAAACAAGATGGAAAGATTAATTGAGTTGTCGATCTTTACCGGACTCGGCAAGGTTGAAATTGAGGTGATAGTCCCTTGGGCATGTCCTGCCAGATACGATTTTACAGCCGCACGCATTTGCACAGGCTTGCCGAGGGCCCTTGAGACGGCACAAGTTGTAGCAGTTTCTCTTGGTAGTGGTCTTGCAGCAACTCTTGGCCTCTACATTATGGACCTGTTCCAGGATTAGCCCCAGTACCAGCACACACACAATTGCACTCTTAAGACCCTTGCTTATTGCCATGTGGCTACTAGTTGTGGCTTTGTTGCAAAACGCAGAAATGTGCGTCTTGGGTTGGGTTTGGATGAAGAGATGAGTGAAACACTGGCTCCTATTTATAGATAGAGATGGGACCGTTGGCAGCTGGGCGTCAATAAGCGAGTGCTGCATGCAGCTCTACGTGGCTACGTGATATGTGACAGCTAGCAATGTCCTACGTGTGCGCCCGTGGACGTGATACACCGACACAGCAATATTGTCCTACGTGCGCGTGCAGTACACCAGTTTTTTCTTTCGTCAAAAAGCGGCTAGTTTCGGCAGCTGCTCAGCGTATCCACGACAGCAAAACTGTTTTGTCTCGCGTCGTTGGATCTCAATTCTACGGTTCTCGTTCAGCTCACCGATATCTTCTTAATAATAAAGCGGCTATGTATGGCTCAGCAGCAACTCAGCGTATTCATAACAACAAAATTGTTTCTGTCTCGTTGGATCCCAGTTCGTCTAGGGTTCTTCTCAGCGGTAGATTTGGGCCTCGGGCTGCCTGGCCTATCAGCCCGGGGTGAGGCCCAGTAGCTTTGAGAATACGATTAAGGAAAAAGTCCACATTCCTCCCCAACTATCACGAAGTTCACTTTTCCTCCCTCAACTTCAAAACCCGGACAAATCACCTCCCTCAACTTTTCAAACCATGCGTTTTACCTCCCTCGAGCGGTTTTTAAAGGCGGTTTTGCTACAAGAACCACGGGTTTGCTACAGTGACCGTGGGTTTGCTACAAAGACAGGTGCCTTTGTCTTTTTCTTTTTTTTTTTTTAAATTCGGTTGAATTTTTGAAAAATCATAGTAAATCATAAAATAAAAATCCAGTTTTGTTGGACTCCACATGAGTAGATCTACATAGTAAATATATAATATAATATGTTTCAGTATAAAGTTTTTGCTACGAAGGTTTTGTCTTTTTTCTTTTTTTATTTATTTGGTGAATATTTGAAAAATCATAGTAAATCATAGAAAAATCATAAAATAGAAAATCTAATTTTGTTAGACTCCACATGAGTAAATCTACATAGTGAATATATAATATGATATGCTTTAGTACAAAGTTCTACACAGTGAATATATAATTAATTAAAATAATTCATATCTCGCAACTTCTATAATTATTTTGTTGAACTAAAGTATACCATATTATATATTCACTGTGTAGATCTACTCATGTGGGAGTCTAACAAAAATTGGATTTTTCATTTTATGATTTTCCTATGATTTACTATGATTTTTCAAAGATTCAACCGAATTTTTTTTAAAAAGAAAGGACAAAGTAACCTGTACTATAGCAAACCCACGGTCACTGTAGCAACCCGCGGTTACTGTAGCAAAACCGCCTTCAAAACCGCCCGAGGGAGGTAAAATGCATGGTTTGAAAAGTTGAGGGAGATTTTGTCCGGTTTTTGAGTTGAGGGAGGAAAAGTGAACTTCGTGATAGTTGGGGAGGGAATTTGGACTTTTTTCCTACGATTAATAAAAAATAAAAAGACGTTAAAAGGCTTGGCAGCCCAATAAGAATACAGCCCAACTACAGCTCTGATCACACGTATATCACTTCAACCAAACAGCACGTAAGTTGAACCACCTGCACACTAGCTTCGGTCTCACACTCACAGCTAGCACGCCTTCCGCTGAAAAAACAAGTTTATGACTACAAAATTTCTTTCATGTAAAATGTTCAATCTTCTAGCTCAAAAATATATAATGCCTTAGCGTAGTAGTAGTGTGGACTATACGTGTGAGTAGCAAAGGATTAGACCCCCAACAATAGCTTTTTGTGTGTGGTCATCGATGGTCACTCTGTTAAAGCATTAGCTCTAGAAATTTAGTCATCCAAAATAGTTAAATGCATTGTTTAGGTGTGCATGCATATCAAGTGGATTGGAGTGGAATTAAACTAAGTTTCATTTCAATCCACTCTAATATATATGAATTAAAGTAGATACACATGCACCCCAAATTGAGGCCTAAGAGAGAGTAAGTAGGGGCAAAATAAACTATAATAAACTATAATGAGCCTTTGATGCTTGCAGAACCGGTAGGTTGCAGAAGGCTAGCTGGCCAATTGGTTGCCGTGAGCATGACCACTTGAGCGTCGTGGTCGAGTAGTTGGAGAGGCATATTGCGGGAGTTGGGCTGGTGGGCAAGAGGCTAGGGTATTACCAATATACCATACTTGTAGTTAAAAATGATACAATGTTAAACAAACAGTTTGTGTCGCATCCTAGTATGGATGGTTGTTACTTCACCTAACTTTTTTTCCCCGTTGAATCCATCCCACCTATTGACATCTCTAATGTGGCCCGGTTTGGATCCATCTTAGAAGTTGTGGGCTTAATGCACATTGTCTTGGCTCCGATCCAGACTACCAAACGGGCATGTTGAAATCTAATTAATTTAATTGAAATAAAAGGTTAGGCCAATAAATCTAATTTAATTTGACAAAAAGGTATGGATATCTTATTATAACGGGTGTTGATAGTTCATATGATCATGCAACAAGTTACTAACATATATTTAATTTAATTGAAATAAGTTTAGGTCAAATCCAATATATAGTCTAACAAAAAAGATATAGCTAGCTCATTATAATTGGTGTGGATAATTTCATATGATCACTCAACAAGCTATATGTCCTTTGAAACATGAAACATCTTTATTAACAAAGTAAATATTAGATAAAAATACAGGATTTTCTGGATTTCTGATTTTTCTCCATCCATTCCCGTAACTCCTTTTTTTCAATATACTTTCCACCGTTTTCTTTTAATTCCTTGGCTTCCCCAATACTCTATCTCCTTTTTAAAAAATTGTTATTCTCGCTTTTGAAATGAAAAGTTGAATGCTTTTAACTTTGATAAAATCTATACAAGAAATTATTAATATTTATTTATAATACATAATTATTGTCATAAGGTAGATCATTAAACTTTTTTTATATAAATAATAAATTTATTTGAATTGAAGATATAAATGGCGTTAAAATGGAGTTATAAACCTGATTTATAAAATTATAAAAAAAAAATGACCGGTACTACCTGTCCTACTTTTCGCCTCTCTCGTGTCGTACTCCTCTCCTCCCTCTCCTTCCGGCTTTCCCCAATCTGCGAGTCTTGCGACAGTTCCCAATTTCGCATCCCCAAACCCAAACCCCGACCTATTCGAGCGACCAAACTACCAAAAGCGCACGAACAAAACAAAAAAAAGTTGCACGCGACGACGCGACGGTGAAGGGAAGGGAAGCAGCGAGACAAATCCCCACCCGGCTCCAAACCCTAGCCACCTCCCCCGTCCTCCCCCCTCCGCCCTCCAGATCTCGCTGGCGTCTGCTCCGCCTCGCCTCGATGTGACCCGGCCCTAGGGTTTGAGACGGTTTCGCGGTTGGGGTGTGTTCGCTGCAATTCGCGACGCGAGTCGGATTCGAGGTGGCGTCGGCGGCGCGAGCGCACATGAAGGACCCGGCGCACCGCACGAAGGTGGTGCTCCGGCGGCTGCCGCCGGCGATCGCGCAGCAGGCCGTCGTGGACCAGGTCGACGCGCGCTTCGCTGGGCGGTACGACTGGGCGTGCTTCCGCCCCGGCAATGCCAGGTCCGCGTTCTCTGCGTCCCCAGTGCTTGTGGTACTAGGTCCGTAATTAGGACTTGTGGTACTATCCTGCTTTGCCTATGAACCAGCTATTATTTGCGATGTTTCTGATTATGTTCCGTTTGCCAGTTCTAGTGCACTCTTCTCGCAAGCAATTAGTTAGCCTGTTCAACCGTGTATTATGGAGGTAGAGCCGTGAAATTAGTTACTGAGTTGTTGAAATTTACTTTTCTCTGATTGTGGTGACCTAATTATTTTCTCTGGCTTGCAATGGCCTGGGAGAGTTTCTGAGGTATCTGAATTATAGTTAAGGTTTGGTCAAAGTTTAACTTTATTTGCTTTAGCATTGATTGCTGCTGAAGTGTTATTGAGAACTTAGAACTAAGGTTGCCGTCTTAGCTGTTTCTCTCAGTTGATTGCATCACACAATCTGTATCTATCCTACCTGTTCTTTTGATAGAGTTTAAAAGGGCTAAGATCATTGGTTAGGGCAGATTCATTTTTTCATTCTATCTTTGTTGCTTCTGGACTCATTATATAGAGAAAAGTTGCCGAGAAGAATTAAATCCACCTTAAGTTCAGAGCTACCTTTTCATATTCAGTTTTCTTTGCTTTGCAGTAATTGGTTACTGGTTCGTGATTTCCTTTGGCTGTTTTATGTATTAGTTTAATGTTACAGGGACTTGTATCTACATTAGAAAAATCTGGTAGGAATTTCTTCCTGAGCGATTCATGTTTTTACTGATTTGCCTATCCAATTGCTTAGTGCTTATGTTGATCTGTTTTGGCACTTCCATCTCCCAGTTTTCATAATGTGTCCTCCGTTCCAAATTATAAGTCGCTTTTGAATTTTTGGTACATCCATTTTGCTACGCATCTAGATATAATAATATGTCTAAATACATAGAAAAATGGATGAACCAAAAAAGTCAAAGCGACTTATACTTTGAACCGGAGGGAGTATGTAGTATATTTCCTTTTTTTATTTATGAACAATAAGTTACAATAATGTTTCTGTCAGTGGCCTACCCCAACTAGCTTGAGACAAAAAAAGGCTAAGTTGTTGTTGTTGTAATGTTTCTGTCAGTGAGATATATTTTTTCTTCCTGATCTTGGTTGGGGACTGTTTACTTTGTATATAGCAGTTTGCTTCTTTGCTTGAGCATGTTACTGTTAGTATATTGCTTAATTTTTAAGCTAAATTATTGTGACATTCTTATTTCTCTTTTTGTTAATCCAGCCAAAAGAATCATAGGTATTCTCGACTGTACCTTAACTTCAAGCGCCCAGAGGATGTTGTTGAGTTTGCTGAGGTCTTCAGTGGGCACGTTTTTGAATGAAAAGGGTACTGTCTTCATCTTGTTGAATTTTCTCTATGATAATCTATATTCAGGATGTGCACTTTATATACATTTTAATTTGATCATATTGTGCCAACTCCATCAGTTACAAGGACTGACTAATTTAGTTTTTTTAATAGCAAAAACTATTTGTCCTTAGTGACATACCCATATTGTTCACAACTCATCTGATATTAGTTTACCATGGGTGCACGCCTTATCATCTTCTATGTGGTGTCACAAACACAAATTGATGTTAAATTTTGATGTTTGATCATTGACAAACATAGCTGTTAAACTGAAAGTTGTTGTTTATAGTTGGGTCTAGTTATAGTTAGCTTGCTATTGATTGGGTCTAGTTATAGTTAGCTTTCTAGAACACTGTCTGCTTGACCTGATGGCTAGGATTCTGTGTTCCCTTGGTGAGTGAAGTGTCAAGAAGAAGGAAATTTTTAAATTGAATTGAATGTACCAAGAGAAACACACTAGTGAAAAACTTAGGTCAGTGCTAGGGGTGGTGGCTGGAAGTGAAGGAAATTTTAAATTGAATTGAATGTACTTACGTAATGTTGCTGCATTGCTAGCACATGAATATAGCGATGACATGCTGACATTAATCTTGTTCTTGACATTATTGTGCTTGTTGATCCAACTTAGGTCAGTGCTTTAGATTCAGAGGCATAGGGGTGGTGGCTGGAAGCAAGAACAGCATATGTTTGGTTGATAATATTTCTTGTGCAGTGTGTTATATTGTTATGCTGGAACAGAAATAAACTACTTATAGTGTATTGAATGTTTGGTGCTTTTTTCTGGCAACTGTAGGTCACATGTTTTAGGATTTTTTTTTTGGGGAGTGTCATTTATGCTCTGCTTTGTGTAAATTGGATCTCATGTTTGTTGCGTATGGTTGTCAGGTGCTCAATTTAAAGCTTTCGTGGAATATGCACCATCACAACAGGTTCCCAAGTCAAATATCAAGAAGGATGGCCGTGAAGGAACTATTATGAAAGGTCTTAGGCAATCACTATACCTAATTTTTTGCCCAATTGTATCGTTCTAACATATTACCATTTTCCTAAACTTAGATTTTGTTGTTTTGGAATTACTAGATCCGGAGTACTTGGAGTTTCTTGAGCTTATTTCAAAGCCTACTGAGCATCTGCCTAGTGCTGAAATTCAGCTCGAAAGGAAAGAAGCTGAAAGGGCAGGTAGAATATGCCATCATTACTTTCTATCCATAATATAGTACAATCCATTCCAAATTATAAGACGTTTTGGCTTTGTTAGATACATAGCTTTTGCTGTGCACTTAGATATACGTTGTCTAGATACACACTAAAACAATGTATCTAGAAAAGCCAAAACGTCTTATAGTTTGGAACGGATGAAGTATTTGCTATATCGATGTATCTTTCCAAATATGCCAAACATAAATGGGGTTGTCACATTTGGTTATTTTTGTCAGCTGCTGGAAAGGAGGCACCTGTTGTGACACCTCTTATGATGTATGTCCGCCAGCAAAGGGCAGCTAAGAATATGGCTCAGGTACATTTATTCCTTAAGCGATAACATAGGGCTATTCTTGATCATCTGTTAATGTGCTACTGTTTTTTAAATTGCAGAGACCTGGAAGTAGACTTAGCAGAAAAGTTGCAGGTGTTGTAACTAGCAGTTCCAGTCCTAAAAGGTCTTCTGAGAAGCGCAGATCCTCCACGGTAGCATGCTTTATTTGGAACTTTCTGATTTTTTCTATAATACTTTCTATTCCCAGTTTATAATTTCTTTGACATAACGGGTGTACCTTTGCATGGACGCCTATGCTCGCAATATTCTTTTGTTTAAGTAAGATTTGTTGCATACTCATCATTATGTTTTTGCTCATTCATCAGATGGTCCCTGATGTACTATGCTTATGGTTTAATATTTACGAAAAATAGCACAGTTGCTCTTCAGTTCTATATCTCTGGTGTCTGCATAGTGTGCTCCTTATATAATACTTTAGATGAACTCACTAAAATTGTTTCCCTCTAGGTGACAGTTGCATAGTTATTCTTAATAACTCTTATAGTCCTATGCATGTATGTTACCATGATCTTCAATTGAGGCACCACCAAACCTTTAGTTAATTTGAATTTTAAACTATTGGTGGTGTTATTTTTGTAACAAGACCTACTGATGTGCTGGAAGATTAAATTTCCTTAGTTTGCTGTTCTGATAATGACTACCTGTTGAGACAAAACAATGAATGCTACCCTCCTTTTGTTCTTTGAAATAAATTGTGACCTGAGGTTCATAATCTTGCTGTCTTTCTCTTTTTTCTCGAGCAGTATGTTGTACGAGACAGTAAGGAAAAACCAACCTATATCATGGTGCCAAAGAGAGAGGAACATACACAAAGGGCTGTTGCTGGAAATTCAGGTGGTATGCTTGTACCAAATCAAGAAATTGCTAATAGTTATAGTTTTGTTTTTTCAACTATCTCTCCCAGTATGTCTAATGTTATCAGGTATTACTGAGGATTTTTTTTGCTAGTAAGTAGTAACCTAACCTTGCTTGTAGTGCTGCTAAATGTTGTACCTAGTGATGTATGGACTATTGCACAGGGTGGATAACAAGCCAACTGCAATTTTTTCAGCTTTCTTCGATATTGTCATAGTCTTATTTACCATGATCTCCTGAATTGTTGGAGACCCACTTCAAACCGAGCTTAACAAGCCGAGCCAAAGTCGAAAGTCACTCAAAATCAACTCATTTTGATTTTATAAAAAGAAAAATCAGTTCAATCGAGCATTTTTGACACGAGCAACTGAACCAGCTCAACGAAGTTCTTTGTCCAGCCTGCTTTGCTTGTCTGATCCCTTGCATTGTAATTTCACCAGGACACGATATATGGGAATAGTACCTCAAATTCCAAGTTTAGTAGCGCCGATTTTAAAAGCATTATGTTCATGGTGAAATTGTCTATATATGTGAGCCTTTACCATTTAGAGAAAAATGCTTCAGAAGTTAACATATTTCTAAAATTAGCAGAAATAGGGTGCTTGTAAAGAGCCAGTGCAACACTAAAATCATGGAGGCTTTGCTTTTGATTGGGTTGCTGGCGTGTTGCAGTATACTATGTAAAAAGTTACACTTTTGGTACTACCAGTTCAGTACAATTATGGGAATGATAACTGCCTTTTGTATTAGGTGACATCATTTACGTTTCCTAATGTTATGCTACTTCTCTAATTCTAGATAAGGATATGTGCTCTCTTTCATAATTTTTTTTCCTGAATATGGTCTGTTTCTTTTTAAGAAAGGGAAGCTAATTTGCTCTCGTCTCTATTATGTTTATGGCTGCTCGTCCAATTTATCAGCCTATTACACGTGCTCTGAGTTGCGCGTTTTTCTATGTTAATTAATTAATAATCTTTCTTTGTTTGTGTAGATACCACAAGTGGGGGAACTTCTGGATCTGGTCAGGCTCCTGAGGCTAAAAGGGATAAAATTGTCATTTTGAAAGGAAGAGGAAGGGTTGATTCTAACGTAAGTTGATATTTTTGCAGTTTTATTATTATGGACCTATGATTGATCAATTTTTACTACAGACACCTGATGGACCAACTCAGCAGTCATCAACCCCTGTGAAGAATGTACCACCATCGAGTTCTAGACTAGACCAGCGACCTGAAGCCAGTGGAAGAATTATTAAAACTATACTTTCAAACAAGGAAGTTCGCAGTTCAAATCCATCTCAACATGAGCAGGAAGGTCACATTTTGAATACTGAGAAGGATAAGCGGCCACCACGGGCTCTCAACACTCGTGCCATTGTGAAAGATCAGATTGTTGAAAATGCTGAGAGAAGCCATTTTGATGAGAAGACTAGTCATCTCCATAGCTCTGCTCCAGTTGGTGAGAAGGTTGAAAGGCATGCTAGAAACAGAGATAGACCCGATCGTGGTGTATGGGCACCTCGCCGCTATGACAAATCTACATCTGGGGGTGGTTCACATGCTTCGTCGTCAGATTTCCCTCAAATGCA
Source organism: Hyparrhenia diplandra (assembly GCA_015847255.1). Taxonomy (NCBI): domain Eukaryota; kingdom Viridiplantae; phylum Streptophyta; class Magnoliopsida; order Poales; family Poaceae; genus Hyparrhenia; species Hyparrhenia diplandra. The sequence goes on along the minus strand of JADLZK010013204.1, from coordinate 58,273 downwards.
GTCACATTCTGGAGATAATGTCTCGCAACTAGCAGATGGTAAGTAATTTACTGAAATGATTTCACCGTCAGTGATGCCTGGAGTCTCTAAACTTGAACTTAACGCAGGTCATGGAGACAGAAAGACAGACACAAGGGGTCATGGTGCTGGCCGTGGTGGTCCTGTTGAAAATGGTTTGTATGCAAAAATAAAATGTGTACCTTTTCTGGATCAGTTTCATGACGCTTTTTTAATCCAGGACATAGGCATGCCAACCGCCGTGGCCCCCCACGTGGTCCAAAGGAAACTGAAATATCTGCTAGCGTGCCTGATGGAAAGAATTCAAAGAGGGGCTCTGCTAGCTATGGTGCTCATGAGGTGCGATTACTTTGTAATTTCTTATTTTCCCACCAGTTGGTCAAGGGTGTACTATGCCACCCAATTCCAAGTCCTCATTGAGGAAAATTTGGGTTCATATTTCTTCTTAATTAAAAAGCCACTTAAGTTCATCCTAGGTTGGTCGAGTATATTTTATTTCTTGTACCATCTCTGATTGCAGGGATCTTTGATTTATGTTCAAAAATTTTCATCCAAATTTAATATCATGAATGTCATGTGCAGAGACAAGTATGGGTTCAGAAGTCAAGTTCAGGCTCGTGAGTTTGTTCATTGATTGACGGTATGCTGCGCTACTCTAGTTTATTAATTGTCTTCAAGCACTTCTTAGAATAGATGTAGCACCACAATGATCCTTGTCAGCAGCTCGGCGCCATCAGTTGTACATTCTGCTTCTCATATTATTTTTTTGTGGAACATTGCTGGTGGAATAGACAAATTCATCCCTGAAGGCTTAATATAGTCCCAGGCTGATATGGAATGGCACATGTGTGCACCCATTAGCACGATGGTAGGATGTTCTGTATACATGCTACCACATAGTAAAATGATTCCTGTTAGATGATGCAACTTACTAAGTTGTTCTTGTTCCATGCATTCTATCAGGTTGAATCTTTAGTTTCCACTTTTTCCTCTAATATGTGGTACAAATTTTATTCTTATTAGATGGTATTTGTAGGATGTTCTGTATCCATGCATTCTATCAGGGTTTTTTAAGACATTATTTGTACAGATTTTATTCTTGTTAGATGGTACAACACACTAAATTGCTCTTGCTCCTGGCAGCATACCAGATTACCAGTTTAAATCTATTTTTTTAGACTGCATTATTACCCGATATAGGTTGAATTAGAGATTTCACACATTGACAACTAGGCCACTCACTGCTGACTGCCTTATTACCCGATATAGGGTGAATTAGTGATTTCACACATTGACAACTAGGCCGCTCACTGCTGCCTAGGTGCACACTTGGTGCTTCACATTAGCTATGTGACCTGATTGAGCCAAGACAACTTTGTGGGACTTGGCTGAACCATTTAGAACCTTAGGGAAGAAAGTGAACCTGTGTTGAAACTTCAGGGAAGAATCTACCCATTCTTTCAACATAGTTAATGAATACGTTATTTCCATAAGTGGTCTTGAAATATCTGGAATCTATACACCAGTTTCCTTCTGACTTGCTAACTCTTTTGCAGATACTCCCATCAAAACAGGTATTGCAAGTCGTGGAGAAGTCTTGGATTCTGCAGCGCATTCTTCTTTGTTAGCTGTTGATCCTGTGAAGTATGTTAACAAAATATCCAAATGGTCAAATGCTGCCATGAAGTGCAATCTCAGATTTGTCAATCGAAGTCTCAGCTATAGCTGAAAAGAGAGCTTGCTGATTTGATTCACAGAAATAGTGAAGTAACATAACCCGGCATGTAGGTAGCTCTCAGCAACTTTGGGCAAGATTTGATTTGGGCCCAAGGTTATATTTCTGGAGCAATGGATGGAGATTAGGTTGGCATCAGTACCTCACTACCTCGTGGCAGTGGTCACATATTTCCAAGACCCCTGGAGGCTACACGCACCCTCGGCAATTCATCAGAGATGGATGTAAATATCTCTAGAGAAAGAAGAGGTCTGGTTCTGATTGCTGTTTGCAGGTTAGAGGTGCAGCTTATTTACAAAGAGATATAAGAGTTATCAAACTACCTGGTTTGCTAAATAAAGGTGCGAGATTATGAAACCTTTTGACTGCCGCAACCGTGGTTCGCGGCAGCAGAAAGGTTACCCAGTAGAGTGTGAAAGTGGGATGTGACTTGTGAGGTTGTTTTTGACGCCTGATTGTGTTTTGCTGTCATGTTCCACCAGATGACCTGGGGGTTTTGTCGTGTTAGGGATGATATGCTTGGTGTACAGCATCAAAGGTGCTTATACTGTTTTAAATCTTAATCTTAAAGTGATGTTGCCTGGCCTTAACGGATATCGATGTGTACTCCCTCCGTCTAAAAAAATTGTAAAAAAATACAATTCTCGTTTGAGTCAAATAATTTCAATGTTGGCCAAAATTTTTTAAAAAATAACTCTTCCGTTTTAGGCCTTGTTCGGTTATATGACCCTCCGGTTGGAACCAATCCAAACTTGAGCTCGGGTAGGGTGTAGGCAGATACCTTTTTTCCAATTCGCATACCCGGTTTGGTAGGCTATTTTAGGGAGGAGCTGGAATGAATCCAAGTCACATAACCGAACAAGGCCTTAGACAACATTGGAATGAAAACCGCCTTTATAAAAAAACAGTAGAAATTGAATCAGTCAGCAGCGTCTAGTTGAGCTGACTGAGTTTAGATTTGTCACTCCATACAAGCCATCTGGAAAGTCAGCCTGTACATGGTCCGGCTTTATGGTTTTGGCCAGTGTTTTAACCCAAGCCGCATTCTCAATTTCTTATCTGGGTTGGTTACGGGTTGGTCTCTTGGTTTTCGCTGGGTTGGTGCTCTGTGTAAATCGAGTGGGTATCTCTTGGCGATGTGGAAGAACAAGCGGTCAACCTAGTCCGCCGCCTCGCACAGCCGCGACACCGTCCATCGCATCAGCCCCCCCCCCCCCCGTCCGAAAACGTTGCACCAGCCCTTCTCGTTGTAAACTGCCGCGGACCTTGTTGAGGAGCTTTTTTTTTTTTCCGCTGTTAATTTTGTTAGCGGTTTTTTGGGTAAACTGGCAACCGCTCCAACCCACTTAAGTGTGCTTGGCTGGTTTCCTCCGGTGCGGTGCGGGGGCTGGTCTCCGGTTTTTACAAACCGTGAACAGGGCGACTGAAAAAAAAACCAAACGACAGTTATCATCATCATTTAATACAACTCCACACAGAAAAAAAAATACTCCTTCCCGGATGGAGTATTGTTTTCGAAAGTTTGTCTTCTAATAATATTATCCTCTACTATTGGGATTGAAAAAGTCAAACTAACTATAATTTAAAACGGATTTAGTAGAAGACAACAGATGACAAAAGATAAAAGAAATATTCTCGCACTCAAGGAGGAGTCAACACTTTTAAATTTGACTACTCCATCCATCTCAAAATAAACGTAATTCTTTGACTCGCATAAACCCGACCTCTCGTCTTATTTATTTTCTTTAATAAATATTATCATTTTGTTATGACTTATTACATCACTAAAGATATTTTAATATTATTTGTTTTATAATTTATATAAAAATTTGAATAAGACAAATATAGTTTCTAAAAGTTAAAGAATTGTGTTTATTTTTGGACGGAGGTAGTAAATAATATAAAAATATTAATGATTATAATGCTAAATAAAAATTATTAGATTAATCATGTCATGTATTTTCATAACAAACTTGTTTAGAGATATAAATGTTTATATTAGTTTCTATAAACTCAGTCAAACTTAAAACTTAATGTTTGTTGACTTCTCCAATACGAGACGAGAAAAAAAAAAAAAAAAAAAGAAGAAGAAGAGGAATAGAAACGTTTCCTATCGTACCTGCGCCTCGCGCTTTCTCCTGTCGCGGGTCGGCGGAGCGCACGCTGCCCACTGGTCAGACCGCCGCCCGCCGTTCCGCCTTCCACCTGCGCCGCCGCCGCTCCGCCTTCCACCTGCTGAGCCCGCCGCTCCTCCTTCCACTTCGCGCCGGCACGCAGGGCCCACAAGAAGCTAGCTTTCCAGAAGTTAACCCGCCCCGAGGTCCTAGGGTTTGTCCCGTCCCGTAGCCGATCTGATCGGCAGGCCGCTGCCGTCGCCGCTACCGCGATGCAGAGGTACGGGCTGCAGATCCGCACGAAGCCGCCATCGTCCTCGTCGTCACGCAAGCCGCCACCGCCTCCGGCGCGGCCCCTGGCGGCCTTCGCCGACGATGACGACGACGACGTGGAGAAAGAAATCCTCCGCCAGGCGGCCAAGAAGCGCGCGGTAACCTTCCCCATCCACCGGCTCGCGCGTACCCCTTCTCCCTCCACCGATTGGATGCCAGTACATTAGATGATTCTCATTCTTTTTTTTTCTGTCTTTCCTTCCCCTTGTCCGGATGGTGCTGTTGCATGCGCACAGATAGAGGAGCAGCAGAAGAAGGCCGTAGAGGAGGATCCCTCGGTGTACGCCTACGACGAGCTGTATGATGAAATGAAAGAGAAGGAAGCCCGCCCTAAGATGCAGGCTAAGGTCGTCCGCGAGGTAATTCCTCCGTCCTGCCATTGAGAGTTGTTTATTTGCTTCGTCTGTGCTCACTGTGATATGTGACATAGTATAGTTAGTTACTTTTTTAGTGAAGAAGAAGAAGAAGAAGACTAGTTGCTAGCTTTAGTCTTGCACACGGATTCTTACTTCTTAGTGTTTGATTTCTGAAATCTAAATTTTACATTTGAAATGGAGCTTGCGATGTTTTACTTGTTTGTTGGGAAGGGAAATGAGCATAAGACGTTGCTGTTATGTGGAGGAGATTCACCTTGGTGCTTAGCTTGGGAGTTCCCATGTTTGTGAGATGATTTTTTAATCGAGGGCTAATAGGGAATCAGGGATTGTAGAGCTAGTTGAAAAACTCCTGTTTGTGATGATCTGATTCCATTTTATTTTTGGCAATAGGCTGTTTTCTTTTGTTGCATGTTTGTTGATGCGAATGTCTGAAAAAAAAGGAAAGAATGTCCTATAGATAACTGAGTTTCGAATTTTGCACAAGCTTTAGTATTGAGAAAGACGTAACTTCATATAGCTACTCAGTATTACGTGCTATATTGGTCACAACTGATTATTGACCTGTATTTTAGTGGAAGCTTTCTTGGTTCAACATTCCATATGCTAACATGATATTTTCTGTGTTCTTTCTAATTTGTGCCACTAGTTCTAAGTTTCATTCTTGTTTGATATTTTCATTTTCTAACACAATGCATCTCCTATGCACAGTCAAAGTATATTGCACAACTTAAGGAAAAAGCAGAGCTACGCAAACGAGAACAGGATATAATATATGAGAGGAAGCTTCAGAAAGAGAGAAGCAAAGAGGACCACCTCTTTGGGGACAAGGATAAATTTGTAACATCCGCCTACAGGAAGAAAAACTTGAGGAGCAACAAAAGTGGCTTGAAGAAGAGAGACTGAGGCAGCTTCGAGAAGAAAAGGAAGATGTAAGTTTTATTCATTTGTTTGCTGTTATCCTCCGTACCTGCATTTTTTTTTTTTCTGTTCCTGAGTTCAGATTTGAATTACTTCTTTCTGTTTCTTTCAAACTGCATGTTTACCCCAGTCCTTTGTTCAATATGATATGCTATGCTATGGATATAATCTACTTATTTCCAATGAAACCCTGTTCATGAGTCAGTCTAGTTCACCTTGCTCAACTACATGTAAGTTGGTAAGTTGGATGGCTACTGTATCCTGTTGAGATTTGTGTTTTATGATATATCATCAAGCCTCTAGTTTGAATTAGTTTTTTAAAAAAATTTTAACATGTGGCTATGTCTCACCTTTGTGGAACCAGACTATGAATAAAGGGATTTTGGTGCCTATGAATTCTGATGCATACATGCATGAGACTGGGCTTTTAGCTTATCCCTTACTTCAGGAATATTTATTATTTCTTGCAGATGATTTAGTTGTTTCTGCAAAATATGATTGGCTAATTGTAAATGCCCCTTGAGCATTTTTTTTTTTCATTTGTCTGTCATGCCTCCCCTATCCACAATATTCGTGAAAAGAAATGCTGGTTTTTCTCATGTTCATCTGCAAATCAGATTGCCCACCAAAAGGAACTGCATGACCTTTTTAAGCCATAGTCTGTTGACTAATGTTTTTTTCATCTGTCTTTTCTAGGTAACTAAAAAGAAAGACTTGAGTGATTTTTACTTTGGGCTTGAGAGGAATGTTGCTTTCGTGCACGGACACATGGTAACACAAAAATTGCTGACCCTCAAAAGTCAGACAATAAACCGGAGGATACAAATACTGGTAGTCTTGATGCTGAAGCCTCTGAACCTTCTCCAAAGCGTAGAAGAGAATCCAGTGTAGGATCAGAAAGGAGTAAGAGTATGGAAGAACCCTCGGCAAGTCAAACGAGGGATTCAACAGCTGCTGCATCTACTGAGAATAATGCTGCTGATGTTCCATCAAATGCTAAAGAGACCCCACAAAACACTCAGCCAGCAAAGGTTACTGATGATCACTACAAGAGAAATGATGATGCACTTGATGCTGCTAGAGCGCGAGCACTGGCCCGAAAGAAAGCAAAGGAACAGCAATTGTGAAGTGAGAGGCAGAAAAGTTCACCGATCCGAGGCATTCATATTTTATTTAACAGGATTGTGTGAAGATATCATCTGATAGCTTCCTTGCACCTTGAAAAGATTTTTATCTTGTGTATGATGCATATCTATGTTGTAAAATGACCTCTTCATGTGCCATCTACTCTGTGTAACATATTGGTGTTTTGACACGTCATCTGGTTCGAAAAATCAGGAAACCAGGACTCAGGCTGGAAGAGTTTATGGAATTTACTGCTCGGAAAATGAATGAAGTAACCTGACCGAGTATACTAAATGTTATATGCATATGTGATCACGCCAATCTCGATGGATATTTTCATTTTATTGTTACCAAAATATGCCATATCAACATATAGTATTTGGGTTCATGGTGTGTTTCATGTATACTCATTGCATTTAATTCTATGGCGCATTGCACTTGGAAACAATCTTTATAGGGTTTCATTCAGTCTAGGAGAAAATCATTTCATCTCTCTTCTATAGTTCTTTACTGTGCCACCAGAATTGATCATGTGGCACTTGTTTAATGGGGATGAGTGGCCTTGACTCGAGGCTAGTTTTAGTGGAAGTTTGACGTCTCGTTTTCCAAATAACCTTATGCATTGAAAATTTGAAATAGTGTAGATTAGTTTTACCCGCACAAAACTCATTTCATCTCGTAAAACTTCGATATCTCTTTTCATGCCATATTAGCATTTTAGGGCATGTTTGGTTGTTGCCATGTGCGTGGCCCAAGTAGTAACATCTACCATAGGCAACAAAATCCAATGCTAGGAACTAAGATTATTGTTTGGCCCAGACAACTTTCTCAGGGTCCAAACCAAGCAAAACCCTTAGTAAGAGCATCTCCAAGACTTCCTAGAGCAATCTCCCAATCATTGTTTTTGACAAGATTAAAAAAACAACTTTCAATCCCAGTGTTTATCCATGGAGTTTGGGAAAAAATATCACATCAGTTACTGTAGCATTTTCATTTGTTTGTGGTAATTGTTGTCCTACCATGACCTAACTAGCCTCAAAAAGATTTGTCTCGTTACGTTACATCAAAACTATATAATTAGTTTTTTTTATTTATTTACATTTAGTGCTCCATGCATGAGGAAAAAGATTTGATGGGATAGGTGAATAATGAATTTTGGAGAGACCCATGCAGATAAATACATGCTTGTATCTATCACACCAATCTAAGGTGGAAGGATGTGGAAAAGAATAAGAAGTAGAACATGGTGATGTGGAAAAGAATAATAAGTAGGACAAGGTGCCTGATACAATGTAAAAGAGACAATGAAAATATAAATGTAGTTGGGGTGATTTGGAAATAGTTTGGAATTCCTGACGTAAAATTACATTCTAGCTTCTAGGAACGACGTTTTAAAAATTGTTAGAGGAAGCCAACAAATATACTCCTAGTTTTTTAGTCATTTTCACCTAAAAAAAACTTTTTAGTCATTTGGAAAACTCATTAATTTACTGAGCGATTTAAAAAAATGTGGAGATGCTCTAAGTCGGCAGTACCTTATTTAACGTCCATAAAATTCTACTCCACGTTAAGTGAAACACATTGTAAACTAATGAATTTAACGTCCATAAAATTCTCGTGGCCCCGCCGCCTGATGCGGGTTCCACCGGGCTGCTGTACTTGTACATGTCGGCGTGGCGGCTGGTGAGCTGCTGCACCAGCGCGCGGAAGCCCGCCTCGCTGGTCGTCACCCCCACGGGGTGCGATTGACACAACCTTGATCGGTGGCTTCTTCCCGCCGCCGGCGTAGGCAGAAGCCTTGTCCTTGCGCTTGCCCGAGCTGTTGCTAGTAGTCGCCGCGCCCACGCCTTGGTCTTGAAACCGTAGTGCTTCCTGCGAATCCCGGGCCGTAGTGCTTCCTGCGAATCCCTGGCTCATCCATCTACGGATCAGAGAACTGATCGAGCTTATGGTTGAAGGGCCTAATATAATGGTGCTCAAGATCCACGTGAGGTATGGTAGAGGAAGTACTAGTGCATCTACGTGTTGAGGTTGTACCGTTGGGAAAGGCATTGGAGGAGTATAATATTAGATAGTGGAGTCATGAAAGGACAAATGTAAGGCAGTGGTGGAGTGAGCCTAGCAGATACTGCTACTAGAATTAGATGCGGATAGCAAGGCACATGCTGAAGGCTTCTCCATTTACAATGAAAGGACTCTGCGCGACGCTATTGGTAGACACCTCTAGCCAGCCGTCAACAACCAATTGGCACCGACTCTCCTCTCCTTTTCTCACCGCTAGCCATAGCTTAGAGCAAGTTTTATGGTTTCGTCGGTAGCCGGCGAGAACGACCGACGCGGTGGCAGTGGACCCGCTACATTCAATGCGGAGCTGCAAGCATCAGCGAATAGCAAAGTTGCGCGTGCAAGTGGCAGCCAATAGAAGAGGCAGCAACACCCATCCGCCCGCTTGAGCAGGCGTTTCGCGAGCCACCCTCGTGACTCTCTTTCCAGCTTTCTCTCTCCGCCACATAGGATTTCGCCAGCTCTCAATTGCTTATTATACTTGCTCTTACCCGCGCGCCCTCCACGCCCGCCGAGAGGCGGGGGCGGTCTTCCGACGTGGCATACGGAATGGGCACCGGACTCCTGTGGATGGGATCGCGATAAATTGCCAAAAAGGGTAGAGGGGAATTTTACCCGGGCCCCGTGTGTGTGCAAGTTGGGATCCTGTCTCCTTGACGCTGAGACAGGACACATCTGAAGCGCGCACCAGCACCACAAACATCAAGTAGGAGTACGTACTAGCGGCTTAGGTATTATGTATAAATGTTACTTTCTTTTTTCAAATTGTAGGTCGTTTTAATTTTTTTTAGATGCATTTCTTTTGTTATGCATCTAAACATAATGTATATATGTATAGGATTTTGGAGTCATCGATTTCACCCTACTTTGGCTCATCAGCTGACTACGACCACGATGCATTTTTTTTTTTTGACTCAACAATGCGTCTTGTCGTTGGTCATAAAACATGCACTTGTTTTTGTAGCTCAATTTCTCGCTTGGAGCTGCTAATACAAGAAAGTGTTTATGAGACCCACAACTTCATGAAATTTCCAGAGCAATAACTTTCTAAAATTGAACAAAAAATCTTTGGCTAAGAGAAGCGGAGCACTTCCGTGTTCTTGGTTAAGATAAGTTGTCAGAAATAAAACATGGGTTTCCTTTTCCTTCCTTTCTTTCCTTTAGGTTAAGTGCCGCAATTATGGCAATCTCAATAGGAATATATAAAGCCATTTGATAAACAATCTTTGTGGCCTCAGAGGAATCTTGTTCAGTGAACCGTGACTTCTTTTACATTACTTATAAATTATGATTATGTTAATGCTAAAATGATACTTCTCTCTGTCTCAAATTATATGTTATATATTTTAGCTTGTCTAAACACAAAGCTTTTGCTATCTTGCTATAGCACCTAAAATATAACCAATGCCCGCGCCTTGGTGGTGAGCATTGCTCTTAAAACCGTAGTGCTTCCTGCGAATCCCCGGCCCATCCATCTATGGATCAGAGAACTGATCGAGCTTATGGTCGAAGGGCCTAATATAATGGTGCTCAAGATCCACAGGAGGTATGGTGGAGGGAGTACTAGTGCATCTACGTGTCGATGTTGTACTGCTGGGAGAGGCATTGGGGGAGTATAAGATTAGATAGTGGAGTCATGAAAGGACAAATGTAAGGTAGTGGTGAAGTGAGCCTAGCAGATATATACCTAGTAGGAATTAGATGCGGATAGCAAGGCACATGCTGAAGGCTTCTCCATTTGCAATGAAAGGATTGTGCCCGATGCTATTGGCAGACACCTCCAGCCAGCCGTCAGCAACCAATTGGCACCGGCTCTCCTCTCCTTTTCTCACCACTAGCCATAGCTTAGAGCAAGTTTTATGGTTTCGTTGGCACCCGACGAGAACGACCGACGCGGGGTAGTGGACCCACTGCATTCAATGCGGAGCAGCAAGCATCAACGAATAGCAAAGCAAATAAGCATGCAAGCGGCGACCAATAATAGGCGGCCCGCCCCATCCGCCCGCTTGAGCAGGTGTTTCGCGAGCCGCCCGCATGACTCTCTTTCCTGCTTTCTCTCTTCGCCACACATGATTTTGTCGGCTCTCAACTGCTTATTATACTTGCTCTTACCCGCAAGCGCCCTCCACGCCCGCCGAGAGGCGGGGCGGTCTTCCGACGTGCGTACGGAACGGACACCGAACTCCTGTGGAGGGGATCATGACAAATTGCCAAAAGAGGCAGAAGGGGGATTTTATCCGGGGCCCGTGTGTGTGCAAGTTAGGATGCTGTCTCCTTGACATTGAGGCAGGACACATCTGAAGCGCGCACCAGCACCACAAACATCAAGTAGGAGTACTTCTCTCTGTCTCAATTTATATATTATTTTAGCTTGTCTAAACACAAAGCTTTTGCTATCTTGCTATAACCCCTAAAATATAACCAATGCCTAGATATAACGCCATATATTGAAACCGTGCATCTATAAACCATATTACCAAAACCAACTTAGAACGAGAATGGACTAATATTAAATTTACACGATCCTAAGTTCAATTATAATTGACCGATTTTATAGGAAATTAGTAATATACGACACCAAATTAGTACATTATATTAATATTAATTTGACTGAACTTAAAATAGTTTGACTTGAATAACTTTAATTTATTTTGACAAGGATATCGTACTAAAACTTGTCGTCATTAAACACGGCACAGATGAATTTTGCTGTCTTTCGGCACCACATCCACAGTAAACACACAGTGTGGGTCCCACCTCCACAGTCCATAGCGAGAGCCCGGGGGCTTTGGTTTCGTCGTCATCCCATCCCAAATCCCCTTCTCCTTCCCTCCCCGTCCCCGAGTCGATATCCCACACCGCGCCTGAGTAAAACGAGAAGCCTCGCCGCCACGGCGCCACGCGAGCAAAAACCCTAGCGCGAGCGAGCGAGCGAGCAAGCGATAGGGAGACGACCGACAGTGACCCCAGTCCCCAGTGCCTCGCGCACCCGGCGGCATGGAGAGCCTCGTCCTCGCCTCCTCCTGCTCCGTGTCCCCACGGCTACCGCTACCCCCCTCCGCCGCCCGCTTCCGGAGGCTGCCCGGCTCCGTGCCGCCGGTAGTGCCGTCCACCGGCGGTGCCGCGCGGAGAGGGTCCAGGAGACCCAGGCTCTTCGTCGCCGCCGCGGCAGCGGCTCCTCGCGGATCCAGGAACGGTGAGGGGACCGGCCTCCCTCTTCTGATGCTTTTTTTTTTCCACTTCCTGATTGCGCGTTGCTCAGTTTACTTCGAGCCAGGGCGCGCTGTTGACTAGGCGTTAAGCGGGCCCAGGCCTTGGCCTCTGAATTGCTATGATTGTTCGGTTTTTGTTCATTTTTATCTATAATCGACCCAATCCTGCCGCCTCTGTCTGTGGAACTGAGTGTGTAGCTCGAGGTTGCTTCTGCATCCCCGGTCTGATGTTTCCATAATTCACATCTGAATTTGTAGCTGATAAAATTACAAGTTGTACTGTATTTGAGAACCACCGAGCAGGGAATAATCAGCTTATCCGTTTAAGCTTTTTAGTACTGTGTATAATAAAAAAACAGCTGATGAGTAGAGTTGAAAATGTTTTGTCACTTTTCAGCACAGGTTGTTCCCATTTCTATTCGTGTAGTATTTGTACCTATTTTATTCTATTTTATTTTATTCTGATATATTCTAAATAAAATATAATTACATTTTATTCGTGATATAATTAAATTAAAACTTTTGTTTTCAGTTCTTGAGGGATTGAGGACAAAAGGCTTTGCAAGCGTGTCATCTTCAACTGGCAATGAGGATATGTCTACCGAAACCGGTACCCTGACTCCCATGCCTCCCCACCATCATACTTGTGAGTTTTCCCCCCTTGTTTCTCTTTGTATGCTGTTCTCAATTTTACCTTTGCTTGATGACTTTGCATAAAATCTCTGCAGTGGTTCACCTGTTTTCTGGATTGGAGTTGGTGTAGCATTGTCTGTGGCGTTTACCACGGTTAGCATCCCATTGTTTTTAATTCTATACCATGCTTTTATGTATACCATTCACGTGTAGCTTAAATACTTGATGGTTTGATGTATCAGGTCTCTTCCATGGTAAAGGTGAGCTCACAGCTATTCTCTGCTTTTTATGTTGCCAATCGGTATGTATCCCCGTCAAGCTCATGGTTACTCCTAACAATTACCCTGTGGATGTCTGTTGATGGTTGGACATGAATCAGCAAGAGTTCTTTGTGTTAGCCTTTCTGTGCTATGCTTGCTTAGTATTCCATTATCTATGTACTTTATCAGTCCATTTCTGAGGATTTTGTCTCTGATCTATTTGAATTTTGATCAGCGTTTTTCCTTAGTAGACTATAGTTATGATATCTAATAAGTATGATATTCTGGAAGTATGTTTCAAGGCAAATTTACACATACATGACTTTTATATTTCTCAATTAAATATTTTGAAAACTATTGACGGCCCTTAGAATATAGTTATAATATCTGCCAAGTATGATATTATGAAAGTATATTTACACATGATCTTTATTTTTCTTAACTAAATATTTTTGAAAACTGTTGAGCGTCAAAATTTTGAAAATTTGACTTGATTTTGGGGCTGATGACACTTTTGCCCTGCGTTATTGAAAGCAACAGAATTGTGCTGGGTACCTTGCAGACAGGTTCAGAGAGGGAAAAAGGCATTTGTCACTCTCGAAAGAGCTATAGGACACAATCACATTTTCATGCAGCTCTACCATTAGACTCTACCTTAGTTTGACCTGATTTTGCTCCAAGTGTTATTTATGACAAGAGGGACTATTGTTTTACTAGCTTAGTATGTAGTCCTATGAAAGTGGAGTGGGTGGGTAGGTGGGGGGTGGGGAGGTTAGTTTCTGCATCCTGTGTAGATTTAACTTCCATACTATCACTATTGGCGCAATTCCTATCAAAATTGAACACTGTGCGCTCCACTTCATATCACACTAGGTTTGGCCCTCGTACCCATTTGTTGTTGCCTTTCCAGTTTGTGGTGCATCTTTGAATTTGGTTGTGTGTTTGCTTACCCCTTTTTTTTGACTTGTTGCTAAATCTGTTGCAGAAATATGCCATGGAACAAGCATTTAAATCAATGATGTCCCAGGCACCACCAAACTCATTTGGCTCCAACTCGCCTTTCCCATTTGGCATGCCACCACAGGCATCTCCTACTGCACCAAGCAGTTTTCCGTACTTCGAACCAAAGAAAGATTTCTCCCCACAGGTGTCAACTGTTGATGTCTCAGCTACCGAAGTGGAAGCCACTGGAACATCGAAAGAGGTGGATGTGACTGAAACGCCGGCACCTTCAAAGAAATTTGGTATGGTATTTAGGCTTGTAGATTTTCTTTCTTTAACTTTCCTTGAATGGAAGGTTGGGAATTTCGGTTTGCAGTGGCATGCTCAATTTGTAGGTTACCATTGTTGTGCATTTATACTAATAAATGAAAACTCTCTTCTCATTGGTGATGTGGCTTTTCCTAATGTTGATCTTCATTTGTTTCATATATATGCTGCTCATTCTGACCACCATAATTAAAATGTATGCAGCATTTGTTGATGTTTCTCCTGAAGAGTTGCAGCAAAAAGAACCTCCAATCTTCACTGGAGACGGTAGATGTAAAACATGATAGTACAGACAGAGAAAGTAAGGTTGACACTGAGGAAAAAAGTAAGTTATGTTACAAAGCTGGATAATAAGCTTCCTGCAAAATCCATTGTATTTTATTTAATATTTCAATTTCTCTATTTCTCGAAGCTTCCCACAAATGGAGCGACTTTTTTGCCGAATGAAGATGCTGCTCGTGGGCCAACTGAATCTAGTAAGTGATTGACATATATATTGAGGGATCTCTATTTTTATCTCAGATTTGGTAGTATACCTTTTATCTAGTTTTCCTGGCTGATCTGAATAGGTTCCTCAACTGATTCTGTTATAGGTAACAAGGGACCTATGCTATCCATTGAGACAATTGAGAAAATGATGGAAGATCCAGCTGTGCAGAAGATGGTGTATCCGTAAGTGCCACCTAACTTCGCTGTCTTTGCAGTTCTTTTATTGAAAACAGAAGCGCTTCTGCTTCCCAAGAACTAGGTTTATTTTGTTGTTAATTGTAATAGCTTGGTGAATATTGTTGATTGTCAGTTAATTGCTCTGAATGCCAAATACCCATGCCCTGCCACTTTTGATATATGCACAAAATGTTTTTACACAGTATGCTTGATTGCTTGTGCAATAGATGCTCTGAAAGAACCTAAGACACCAGCTTGGCTCAACCATACTCATACCGCTTTTTAACTGTCATTCTCACTCACCGAAAAGTCAAACATACTCAACTTCGATGAAATATATATACAAGAAAATATTAATATTTATGGTACATAATTAGTATGATAAGATAGATCATTGAATCTATTTTCATAATAAACTTATTTGTTGCTAATATTTTCTGCAAACCTAGTCAAACTTAAGAAAGTGTGACCAACACAGATACCATAGTGAAACTTGAAAAGGGACAGTGGGAGTATTCCTATTACTGTGTTTGTTAGTGTCACGATGTCAGCACTTTTGCACGTTGGTGATACTCATTTGCGCTGTGTGTAGGTTTTGTTTCGTGTTCTTTTTGCTCAATGATGAAGATAATTAAATGATCAATAGTCGAAAAAATAATACCTTTGGTTTACTAGACCAATAATAACTTAACCCTGATTTTTGCTAGTTTGAGAAACATGTCGCCTGCAGACTAACAGTCAATTTCTTGTATTTCATGTGAAGTTAGTCCTGCTTTGGAGGAACTCCATGGTTTAACATAAAGATGGAATGACCTAGAAACTTTTCAGTGTACCTATTCTGTCTGTCAGGTGTTAGGGATGGAAGAACATAGAGCAAGGTCTCTCAAGTAATGAATACTAAAATGGGATTAAGTAATATTCACTCAAGTCACAAATAAATAGTGAGACTGTTGAAGTCAACTATCTTACTGTTGCCTAAACGGACATTTAGCCTGTTTACGCACGGTTTAAACGCTACATGGTGGTACACCGTTTCTATTTAATCGGTTGTTTAGCCCGTTTAAACAGCCATTTTGCCAGTTTAAGTGGCAGTTTAGCCTGAATGTTTATCGCTTACCATTTAGGATAACACTGACTATTTTAAACTTCGTAATAAATTATTCTTTGTGTTGAGAAAGTGCTATAGTAGTTTTGTCTCAAAATCTTGTTTCAATGCATTACAAATATCCTGTAATAAAAAAAAAAAAAAATACTAGTTAAAGTTGTGTTTTGGAGACAATCTCGATTTCCAAAATGTCACTTCTAAATTCGAGAGATTTGTATTATGTGTTTGGAATGTGGTGGTAATGTCTCTTTGCGCTAAGGGCCTCCCATGTATTGGATGACCTGCAAAGTCAATTTTAGCAATTCTGGAGTTACTAATTCTTGTGAAGGAATATCAAGAAACATGAAATCTTCTTTTGTTCCAAGTAAACTGAAAAGGTGTTGCTGATTTCTTCACATGTTGCAGCTACTTGCCTGAAGAGATGAGGAACCCAGATTCGCTCAAGTGTATGCCCATGAATCATGATCACTTATTTATATAATTAATACCGCATATCCAGAGTTTTTTTTTTTAGTGATTTGTGTTAACATTATTTTCCAGGGATGCTGCAGAATCCAATGTACCGGCAACAACTAGAGGATATGCTGTAAGTAATTCATATCTATTTGAACCCCGCTTTTGTATAGGCATCGGCTTTCTGTTTTGATTTCCCACCTTTTATTTTAACTTTGGTATTTCAATGTTTTATTTAACTTATCGTTTTAGAATTATGATGAACCATAGCATCAGTAGTTTGATTATTGACCATGCCTATCATTAGTACATATACCATAGAAATCTTGAATAATGATGCCATGGGATGGTAGAAGCATTTAGAATTATGCCAGGTATCCTCTGGGCAATGCCAACTGTTGTGGTTTTAGCAAAGGACTTGCACCCAGGCTCGATCTCATGGACCAATTGATTATCAACTTATCATGGCAACTGGACACTGTGTGCAGTTGAGCTAACAAGTATCAATACAAATGTTTAACACTAACTTTTTTTAGCAATAATCCTTGTCTTTAAATCTTCTCTAATTTTTTTTTAACTGATGCTGCTACCTATTGACAGAAATAACATGGGTGCATCTCCTGATCAATGGGATAACCGCATGGTTGATCACCTGAAGAACTTTGACCTTAGCAGTCCTGAAGTGCGGCAGCAGTTTGGTGAGTGAATTGAATGCTTTCTATATAACTTGGGTTTTGTTTGGAACATATGAATTCTGCAGTATTCCCCGTGCTATGTAATACCTTTGTTTCTGCCTGCGATTCATTGGTACGGTGGTTGCCATTCTCCGCTTCGAATATGTTCCTCTGATGTGAGGCTGCCACAAGCTAACATAATTGAGATTTGAGAATCTGGTGTTTGTAGAATACTCATGTTACTTTCTAATGCTAAAACCTAGCATAGTCAGCACAGGCTCGTAATGTTTGCAAGGCAAGGGTAACAGTTAAGTTATTTAAGAATTTGTGCTTCTGTGGAACATTTTTTTTATTGTTTATCAAACAACTGTTTAGTGCAAATTTGTTCTATTGGTTATCCATCAAAGCAGTTTTGCTTAGATGACATATGAGCTCCTGAATTATTTGATTGCTTGTACAGCGCAAGTTGGCATGACTCCTGAGGAAGTGGTATCGAAAATAATGGCAAACCCAGATGTAGCTGTTGCATTCCAGAATCCGAAAATACAGACCGCCATCATGGATGTAAGAACCTGTAGAAACTCATCTATTATACTGCTTTAGTCATTTGTTTCTTCTGACATGGTGCCATCTTGATGCAGTGCTCGCAGAACCCTCTTAACATTGTAAAATACCAAAATGACAAGGAGGTATTTCTAGACCAGACCCTCTTATTATTGCAGTCAGTTTATGAACAGATAGATGGGAGTGCCACACTGCTTAGCTTTCTAATATGATTATCTCTGCTTTTAGGTCATGGACGTTTTCATGAAGATATCACAAATCTTCCCACAAATTAACGGCTAGCTGAGCTTCATCGCGGGATTGCAGTCTTGATTTTTTGTCGGCCCATCATCTCCTGTATGGAGGACCTGCTGCGGTTTCCATGTGTCAAGGAATGGAACACCTGTTACGCTCCAGATATGTTCTGACTGTGTGAAGGTCCTTTTGAGTTGCCTATTACATCGTGTGATGTAGCGGTGGCCTTGGTTTAGCTATGAGTATGACCCGCCCTCTTTCATAAAGTCAAGCTAGTGAGCATCGCTGGGTCATTTTTTTTAAAAAAAAATCAGTAGCCAGTCTGTGCGTGGCTTCGACGTTGCATGGTTTTAGGATGTGGATGGAAGGTGCAGCAGAGATGGAATTTTGATATATAACTGGAATCATGTGTAATATATATTAGAGACACAATGGCAATGAAGTAATCTGTTTCTACATTTGCTGACCATTTGATCGGGTGTATTCGGGTGGCAGGGCAATGTGATTCGTCAGCACGAGGCGCTGCGCTGGGTAGCAAACATTTTTCAGACCCCCGGCCCCCGGACAGGCGACCGGGTATGATATGCTCACCGACGTCACCGTGACCGACCAGGTCCTCCTCGCCCACCACCAAAGTCCAGTGCTTCATCCGGCTGTCCATTTTCTCATTGTCCAGTTCCACCACGCGGTTATGGGCTACCGCCTCCATCGTCCAGACGCTGCTGGCAGCCACTCACTAGTCGCTTCCGCTACCATCCGTCGTCCATCCTGTTTCCCGGCGCCGCGGTTCAAATCCATGACCGTGATCTGATCACGCGCTGAGACGTCGGCGTCGCCGCGTGCGCTGCCGATTCGGATGGACGTTTTGATATGCTCACCGACGTCACCGTGACCGACCAGGTCCTCCTCGCCCACCACCAAAGCCCAGGCGGCCACACCGCCTCCATCGTCCAGACGCTGCTGGCCGCGCCGTCGTCCATCCTGGCCGCGGTTCAAACCATGACCGTGATCTGATCACGCGCTGAGACGTCGGCGTCGCCGCGTGCGCTGCCGATTCGGATGGACGTTTTTGACGTGGCCCAGGCATCCCCGCGGCGGGCAGCTGCACAGCACAGGAGCGTCGGGTGGCCCGACACGGCTGGGAATCGCGCTGGCTGCAGTTACGTTCGTTTCGTTCCATGGCACCAGAGGTCCAAGCGGACCATGTCCAGCACCAACACCACCTGTCAGAGCCTGCAATAATGGCAATCAAGGGTGTCTACGCGCAGAGCGACGGACTCACGGACGACTCGCGTGGTTGCTAGTTGAGCCAGGCTACGGAGCTAGGCCAGGCCTGCCGGATTTCTGGCCGTGTCCAAGTCAGCAGGCGTCAACGTTCAAACGATACGGCTATTTCAAAAAACGTTCAAACGATACGAGTATACGACAGGCAGGTATTGCTGAACGATCGATCGGTTCTGCTGCCACTGATACGTAGTCCGCCAAGTCAGTCTTGTAGCAGTAATTATTTTTGCTCCGAGGAGAAAAAACAGAGATACGGTTACGCTTGGATTAATTGGTGCATGAAATCTACCGCAAGAACGAACGTACGTCGACCCATCTGGAAAGAAACCCGCAAATACATGTGCTGTAAAGCTCCGACGACGACGACAGTGGTCAAAGGTAACTAGAATCCTTGACAAACGTTGCTGTCGTCTTCTTGCAACCACTCGGTACATATCTTGTTCAATAGTGCGGCGAGGTGATGGAATGGAGACCTGCTGTAGTTCGGCCATTCAAGGTTTACAACTACGGCCGATATTTTAACGCGCAATCAGTTTTTTCTTATTTGAAAGAACAAAATTGACCATGCTATCAAATAACAGTGTCAAATTAATAAGATGTGTACAAATAAAAACAAGAGTTGTGTACCAAGCAACAAAGTATATTCTTTTGGCCTCTATTCTTGGAAGAGTTCGAGCAGTGACGCCAATGAAAAAAATTAGGTCGGGCTAATAAACTCTAATCATATTTAGCCCCTCCTAATCTATATAGTTATATATAAAATGCAAGGAGGGGCTCCACTTACCTGCAGTCCGTCAGGGGGTGGTGTTTGTGGAGCCTGGATTGCTTGAGTGCTGGATCCGTCCCTGAGTTCGAATATTCTTTTAGTTATTTGATTTGATGCTTGCATCAAAGTGTTGGAAAAATTCGGGTATTCCTAGGTTCTAAACTTGATTTTTTTAAAGTTACATCATACCAAAATTTTAAACCATTGTAGCTCTGAAATAATATTCCCTTTGTACTCATAAAACATGACACGATCTCCAAAACATAACTTTGACCTCTTGTTATTCTAAAATTTTTGGATAAAGATAACAAAAGCTTGAATTCTAAAGTATGCATACCTTGTATTAAGAGATAGATTCAAATCAGAGATACCTTGTAATGCAACACCCAAGGTGTCGTATAGGAAAACAGAACCTTGTTTTGTGTTTTGTCACAGCCATCACCTTTTTTTCTGATATGGATGCATGTGCCACCATTTAGCTAAATATAGAAGGAAGAAGAGGTTAAATCAAGGTCTTCTCGATCTCGCTGAGTCATTTTAGCTTCAAACTATTTCTCTCTTTCTTTCACAACATTGGGTCGTTGTATACAGAAACAATGCATACACGTACCCGTACGTCAAGAACTACCAACTCTTCCTCTCTCAAAAAAAAAAAAAAAAAAAAAAAAAGAAGAAGCATGCAGCAAGAGAACTACCAACTCTTGCCGCCACCCCCACATTAAAAAAAAACTTCTTGCCACCGTACTATGATAGTACTACTACAACTAGGGATTTCTTATTAGTTACTTTTAGACGGGATCCTCACAATGATTATCGGCTAGATGTAGTATTAAGAAATCGTCCACTGGAAGATTTGATTGCTGACTGCTTTGTCTCATTGTCCAAGTCGCTACCAAAGACTTACCAATCGGATGCATTTTGTCTCTCCGAAACCTGTAAAGTAAATCTGAACATGAAGGAGTATAAAATTTGGGTTTGGGATGGCTAGTGCCGCATCAACTTCAACATTATTGTGTACTAAGCTTTTGTGCGAATTTTATTTGACAAATATGCGCGTTGGCTAAGCGTTGAGATGGATGTTTTAACAGTAATTCAACTTTGCTGATCCAACGCTGACACACACTGGCAGAGGAAACTCACAACAAATATGCTTGCAAGAAACATGATTCTATATATTTTGAGACAAAAAAGACGAGAGCACAGATATTTTTCCATCCATTTCCTGACGCGTACTAATTAAGATTCTGAACTTTGAGACCTCTCTGATGGAAGGGAGAAAAAAAAAATCAGAGGGAGAGTATCTGGAACTTTGTAAAGTTCGATCATTAATGTGAATAATAAAGGGCAAACTAAAGACTTTCTCTAAAAATGCGAACAGTGCAATTTTGACTCAGGCTTCTCAAGTTTGAACATGTTCACATCACATTTTTAGCCGGAGGACTTTTGGTGAAAGTGCCGCGTACTGTACGTTGCTACTGTTGTAAGAATCTTCTCGTAAAAACAATGACCGGGTAAAACAAGCCGCGGGGCGAAAAGTGCGGCTCCATTTGCGACTCCCGTTCACATATATACTACTCGTAGTAGTAGAAAAATATAAAGCAGCAGCAGCCATGGCGTAAAACTGGAAATTAAACACCCTGGAAAAGTTGGCCATGCTGTACCTGGTGTTCAGATTATTACACATTGATGATCTGATGACTACGTACTCACACACCAGCAAATAAATGGAACGCTCAACAAACAAATGGCAGTACTACGTACAATACTTATGTCTGAATCTCAGTTGGTATGGTTGTACAGTACTTCTGGACCATCCAAGTTCAACTCCTCCATCGTCGATGCTAATTTGAGTATCCATTTAATTTATTTTCTTAATACGAATACAAAAGCAGTCTAGCTAGTTCCTCCTAGATTGGTCAAGTTTTTCCTATAATTTCTATGTATTTCTGGCCTCACTGACTCTTCATGTCAACATTAACGACACTATACGGTTAGGCCGGAACAGTTGAAAGCAGATCGAGAGAGAAAGAAGGTTGTTGTAAATAAACTAGTACAAGTGGGAAGACGAAGATGTGACAATTTGATGACATGCTAACCCCTGTGTCATGCCATGCAAATCAGCGATTTGCAGGTTAGGTCAAGCAGCTTCATTCTTTGGATGCCAATTTGCCATGCCACCACATCCACAAGAAAGCGTCTCCTCTCCGGCCTCTTCCGCTGGTGATCGAGTGTGAGTGACCAACGACCAGTAAAACCAAGAACGATCTGACCAGGACCAGCAGCATATAGAGTATATACTTTCAGCACCCGTCACCGACAGCTCGATCAGATTTTTCGACGGATTTTGATCGGAATCAGAATCAGAATGAGTGGCTGTTCTGGCGTGCATTTCTCCGTTCTGCGCGTGTGGAATGGAAGCTATAGAGGACACACACGGTGCGTTGTCTGATGTGCCGGCCGCCGCAACGTTTTCAGTCTCAGATCTTCCCCGTTTGGACGGACCTCGTGCAAATTGAAAACAGCCCCGGACTGGCCAGTGATCATAATGATCATAATCCGGCCGGTTCTTTGGTCAGGGTAGTCAGGGAGACTCTGAGGGTCTTGGAAACGCGTGTGGCTTTATTTTCCGGTCTCCGGCTCGATCGAGTACGAGTAGTGAACACACAACCCTCCAAAACTGTCCCTTACCTGCCAGTCTTTGTTTGGTACGGCGGATGATGTGCTGTTCTTGGACGAGATCGAAGAGGAGCACACACGAACGTCTATTGGGGACGACGATCGACACGCACACACCGCCGCTGTCCGGACACACTATATTCACCTTATTCTTATTCCTTATTCTGAGCTGTTTTTGTTTCAGTTTCAGCAGTCAGCTGAGCAAGCACTTGCAGCGCTTGCTTCCGCGCGCAAGATGCATATATGATGAGGATCGTCTGGCTCACACAACTCACTAGTCAAACCAAATAATGTTTTATCAATTTTGTCATTTCAAGAAGTTTTTTTGAAGGTCGTCATTTCAAGAAGTTGTTTCTAGATATGGATGGAAAAACGCCCCCTTTTTTTATTTTCAACCTGCGTTTTATGTTCCATGGTCTGGTATTCTTCGGAAATAAGTTCTCCGGCTTAACAGGATCATGCCCACGTGAAACAAATGTGTACTCTTTACAACTTACATTACACGTTACCCAAAGGAGACGGAGCTCTTTCTTGTCTTCCTCTCCCTTTGGATAATTCGCAGTCATCCATAGTAACAGAAGCCGTGCATGATGATATGCTTATGCATGTATGACAACACATGCATGCAAAAAAAAAAAGAGTTCTACTCTCCTCGGTGCACCCTCTCGGTGCAACACATAAATTGAATAAGACGAACATTCAAACACGATGTTAGAAACTAGAAAACAACATTCTTTTATGGGAGAAAGGAGTATAGCCGAAAAAGCACTATTTGAGAAAAAAAGAAGCCCACTTAGCCGCACATCTATACACAAAGACAAAATGCACTAATTAAGGGAATACTGAAATTTGTACATGCATCGGGGTTTACTAGTGCAAATCTAAACAATTATCCTAATATACAAACACTCTTTCTGCATATTATCACATCACTGGTTTTTGTTACATATGCCCTAGGGACAAAGTCCCGTGTGGTGGGTGAGAATGTTGTCTAAATGCGCTTTTTTTTACTGCTCCTTTCATTTTAAATTGTAAGTCATTCCATCCAAGAATCTTGGAGAGTCAAAATATCTCAACTTTAATCAAGTTTATATGATAAGATAATTACACCTATGATACCATTTAAGCATCATTAGATTTTTTTTTTATCAATTATATTTTCATAGTATACCTATTTTATATCACAAATCTTTATACTTCTTTCTATAATTTGAGTCAGACTTGAAATGTTTTGACTATCTAAGATTCTTGGAATAAGTTACAATCTGGAATGGAGGAGTATATAACACTAGGAGGTTCCGTTTGGCAACACATGTGCCTCTCTTTTAACCTACAACTACAATGTCTGGGTTGAAATGGCCCAACACACGCAACATACAACATCTATATTCTTTTGGCAATCCATTGGCACCAAATATATCGAAGTTGATTCGTGATTCCTGCCAAGCACACCCTGATAGTGTGGTTAAAATGGACGCACTACTACAGTACTACATGAGATCCAGTTCGTACCTCATTGGCTACAAATTAAGATACAAACTAAGGTGTCACCCAAGACAATACATTTATAAGTTGTGTTTTGGTTTATCTACAACTGACACGGACCAGACAAATCCTGTCTTCCCACCCCTAATTTGGAATTTTTAAGTGACATATGTGCTGCACCTAACGCTGCAATGCAATGGGATGAACAATGGCAAAGACATGCATTTCCCGTAGCGCTAATAAGTGCACATAGAGAAAAAACAAAGTCACATAGACTTGAGCCGAGCTCAACTAGTTAGATTCCACATAGTGGGACGAAATAACTCAAGTTCTTGGCTTAGCATCGATGCCATATTTTACTATTTTTATTTTAAGAATAAATTATATAAATAGCACTGTTTAGTGATAGTTGATAGTATTTTCATCTACAGCGAGACACCTATGGTCAATCTCAATATACACAGGCTTAATTTGTCTCACAAATGTTGTTGTCATATGGATAAGATATTAAGATGTGAGTGTGTCCACTCAAAAGAGTAGGGGTGCTTGGTGAAGGAATGTTAACATTTGTGTCTATATATACTTCATCATAGAAAAAAAGTGCTTGTGAAGCTTGGTGAAGGAATGTTAACATTTGTGTTATACTTCATCATAGAAAAAATGTGCTTGTGAAGCTTGGTGAAGGAATGTTAACATTTGTGTCTATACTTCATTCAAAAAGAAACTAGTCACAATATTAATGTCCAACAAAAAAGAAACTTCATTTTATAGGGCCCCACATCACTCTCTTACCCAAAGAAAAAAAAAAAAAGCGAGAGAGGCACCAACCTTTAAACCTCGTTGCTTCCCTCCTTCCGCGCCGTTCTCCTTTCCATTCTCCTTCCTCGCGCCACCATGGTCGTCTACACAACCCCCTCTTCCTCTCCTCCTCCCCTAGCCTCTCTCCCAACCCAATGTCTCCACCTCCACCCCGCCACCGCCGCCACCTCCTCCTCCTAAGCCTCCTCGTTCTCGTCGCCCTCTTCCCACCGTTCATCCTCGCCTCATCCTCCTTCCCGCTCCCCACCATCGCCATCGCCGCCGTCAGCGCCAACGCCACCGCGCACAACCTCGCGTGCGCGCTCGTCCCCTGCGGGAACGGGAACGGGACGGACTACCTGATCTCCTGCGCCAGCGTCTCCAACCGCTCCGCCGAGCCCCGCAACTACTCTTACGGCGGTGGTGGCATCCCGTCGTCCTCGGCCGTCGTCGCCGGAGATGGGTACCTCTGCTCTGCCGGACCTACTGTTTCGTCCCGGCCCATGGCCTTGCGGTGGTGGGACCTGAAAGACAGCGAGGAGCCGTCCAAGCGGGTGTACTCGGGCAAGGCGCTGTCCGCGGTGTCCGGCGGCGGGGAGTACGTGTGCGGGCTCTCGGACGAGAGGATACAGTGCTGGAGGTGGTCGTCCGGCGCGTTACCGAATAGCCTGCGGTTCTCGGCCGTGGCGGTGGGCGGCGGGTTCGTGTGCGGGCTGGCCAAGGACTCCGGCGAGGTCAAGTGTTTCGGCGACGCCGCCCTGGATGAAGCCGTCGTGAGGCGGGAGCCGAAAGGGAGCTACGCCATGCTCGCCGCGGGAGAGCGGCACGCGTGCGCGGTGAAGGCGGGCAGCGGCGAGGTGGTGTGCTGGGGTGAGGCCGCCGCGGTGGCGGCCGCGTCGCCGTCGCCGACGGTAGCGGGGCGCTCGGTGTCGTCGCTGGCGGTGGGCGACGCCATCACGTGCGTGCTGTGGGGAACTGGAAGGTCGCGTGCTGGCCGCCGGAGGAGGCGATGCCGCCGAGTCCGGTGGCGCAGCAGCAGTTCGTCGCGCTGGAGGCCAGGGGCAAGGTGGTGTGCGGGGTGCTCATGTCCGACTACTCGCTCGTGTGCTGGGGCCCCGGCGTGGCCGCGGCCGGCGGGGTGAGCAGAGTGTTCGACCGCGTGCTGCCGGGCCCCTGCGCGCCGTGGACATCGTGCACCTGCGGCGTCTGGTCGGGCTCCGCGTCTCTCTGTGGCGGCGGCGCGGGAGACGCAGCCGTCTGCTACCCCTGCGGCTACAGTCCGCTGATGATGGTGTCGACGAACTCGTCGGCGAGCTCTCACTCGAGGAAGCGGCGGCCGAGCGACCTCGTGATCGCGTTGGTCAGTGCCGGAATCGGCTCGGGAGTGCTTGCCGCCATCGCCGCGGTGGTGGCGGTGTACTGCCTTCGCCGGCGACGGAGCGGCGTCTCCCAGGACCCCGGACGCATTCACGCCGAGCCGATCGGTCCGGCGCCGCGCGTGGAGCGGCGGCTCAGCGCGCTTCTCTCCAAGGGCCCCAACACGACGGTGGAGCAGTTCCCGCTGGTGGCGCTCCGGGCCGCCACCGTCGACTTCTGTCCGTCCCAGCGCATCGGCTCCGGCAGCTTCGGCGTCGTGTACCGCGCGACGCTCCCCGACGGGCGCGAGGTGGCCATCAAGCGCGCGGAGCGGCGCGACCCCGGCGCGGCGTCCTCCTCCGTGGCGGCGCGGCGCGCCAACAACCACGAGGTGGCATTCGTCTCGGAGCTGTCGCTGCTCTCCCGCGTCAACCACAAGAACCTCGTCCGCCTCCTCGGCTTCTGCGCCGACGGCGGCGAGCGCATCCTCGTGTACGAGTACATGCCCAACGGCACCCTCCACGACCACCTCCACAAGCGACCGGCGCCGCTGTCCCCGCCGCTGGCGTCGTGGCCGGCGCGCCTCCGCCTCGCGCTGGGCGCGGCGCGCGGCATCGAGTACATGCACACCTACGCCGTGCCGCCCATCATCCACCGCGACATCAAGTCTCCCAACATCCTCCTCGACGACGCCTGGACCGCCAAGGTCTCCGACTTCGGCCTCTCGCTGCTCATCAACGACGACCTGAGCGGCGGCGGCAGCGACGGCGACGGATGCAATGCCGGCGCCGGCGCCGGCGACGACGACGACGAGCCGTGCATGACGGCCGGCACGGTGGGGTACATGGACCCGGAGTACTACCGGCTGCAGCACCTGACGGACAAGAGCGACGTGTACAGCTTCGGCGTGGTGCTGCTGGAGCTGCTCTCCGGGTGCAAGGTGATCCAGCGGTTCGAGGGGAGCGGCACGCCCAAGAACGTCGTCGACGTCACAGTGCCGCACATCGAGGCCGACCGCGTGCACCGGGTGCTCGACGCGCGCCTCCCGCTGCCGACGCCGGGGAGATGGAGGCCGTCGCCTACGTCGGCTACCTGGCCTCGGACTGCGTGCGGCCGTCCGGGCGCGACCGGCCCACCATGAGCGAGGTGGTTGGCGTGCTCGAGCGCGCCGTGGCGGCGTGCGAGGAGCACGACGACGGCGAGGCAGTGCTGTCGCGGTCGTGCACCGATGGATCCACCACGTGACGTGGCATGTGTGCAAAGGCATTGCTTGGCAGGAGAGTCCCCTGTTGCTGTTGTGGCGGCGAGAACACGACGAGGGAGTTTCCTGAGGATTTTTTTTTTCTTTTTCTCTTCTTAATTTTTCCACTAATTTTCTAGTTATTTTCTTTTGCGGTTGCTAGCTGGTATAGGCACATTCATTAACATTCTAAATTAAGATAATTAAATATAGTGGAAATGGAATTTTACTCTTCTTCTTTGTTTAATCGGAAATCTTTTAGCCTTGGATTCTCTTGATATAGTCCAACACTTTTAGCTTGGACCTCTTCTTAGGTGGTTTGGAAACTATGCCATTTCCATAATGATGTGTTTACTTTAAGTCATGTGAGTTCTCACTAATAATCACTTTACGATGAGTCATACATGCAACCTTATTGAAGCATAGTACATACAACATGACTATTTGGTTGCTAGCCACACTTTGCCATATACATCACCTTAGTTAAGTCTAACCAAATCCGTCATAGAATAGGGAAGTGTTGCAAGATTTCCTAAGCCACCGCAGAATGTGACACTTTTTTTTATGCGTGCTGTCACACCTTGCTATGGTTAGTCGTGGCAAATTATGACATTTGACGCAAGACAACAATGCATCCTTTTGATCACTCTTATAATAAACAGTCTGGTATGAAAAAAGTTAAAGAAAGATAAAATACTTGTGTAATAATACAACCAACAAAGGCAATTTCAATGGAAAAGGTACCAATATTTTGACGCTTCTATCTATTTCGTGGTGGGGGCGTTGCGTCTTATATATATATATGCATCATATTCGTAGGGCATTGTATCTTTTGCACATTATGTACAAGGGCATTGTTAATTGTGGACTGAAAAAAGCAGCACTCAATTTTGTGTTGAAGAAGACATGCATCCAGCCTAGCATTTTATACCAATTCTAGGAAGTTTGTAGCAATATTTTATCCGAACCACCACCAACTAAGCTCGCATGCAGAACAACCAATTCCGGCCGCCATCCCTGTCACATACTCCATCATGGTACATCTGATGATCGATTGATTAAGCATAGCCTAACCTAACCAAACAGTGGCCCTTAATCATAGTTTATTCACAGAGCATTCCTGGCATGCACCTCCGTGCCATTACTACGTCGTTGCTCGATCCCAATCGACCATCTGCTGCGATTTCTAGCTCGCTATAGTACCAGTTGGTGCGAAAGTGGTTGCCGCCGCTCGGACCTTCATCGATCGATCATCCACGCAACCCGTGCGTGCAATTCCCTCGACATCATCAGGTCAGGGATGCCTGGCCGGAGAGTGGAGTTGTACCAACCGGCCATTTCTCCGGCGGCTCCGGCCGGCCATCTTGATCATCTCCATCATCAAACTCCACAATCGTTTTAGGCGGCCAAGCACCACGTCAACGCAGAGCAAATTCGTGGTGCCGTCACGCACATGAGCAGTGGAATGTAGTTGCAAATTTGCACTGCTGGATCGTTGGGGTTGAAGGAATGTACTACCTAGTAGTTGATTGGTGGTGATTAGATAGATGTCGATCTGTGAAATGATTCAGGGTTTGGACGGATGGTGTTTGCGTGTTGGACGCGAACATCTCCAGTGGATGACTGCCTTAAATCTTTGGACTTGGCGCTACACACAAGCAAGCTACGTTTTACCTATAGCCTATAATAGGCTGGTTGGTTGGTTACATGTACACTTGAGTCGACTGACTATTAGTGGGCGATTTTTGCACTTTTCCATTCCAAAACGGGGAAGAATGAAATGACCGTCAGCAACAGATTTGACTTGCCTAGCTAGCTACCTACTCCCCTTTCGTATCGTGTTTATGATTAATTTGTTTTCCATCCATATTCCTGTTCATGTGTGATCTGTGCTGATTGGAGTTTTGGACCTGTAAACAAACATTGCATTGGAAGGTATAGTAGGAGCAGAAGCATCAAGAGAGGCTACATCCATGAGGATGAGCCTCTCTAATCTCTATATATCTTTTGCTTGATGGTCTTTGGTTTTGTTTGTTGAGCAGTGATGATCGATGCTTGCTTTGCTTACCTGATCAATGGAATGTTCAATTCACGACGACGAGATTCATGCATTGATCGATCTCTGACGTCAACAGGAATTCCAAACTGTAATCATTCCCTTTGTTTTACTAGCTACTACTAGTACAGGTGTACGGAATACACCATACATTATCAGTTGTGGTCATGAATGCATACAGGGTATATAATTGTGTCAGGTCAAAGCAGAGAGAGAGAGCTGGATATATTCCCTCATGCCATGGCATGTCATCTGCGCTGCTCATCACCTCACCGTCGTCACCGATGTTGTAGTTTACGATATCCTGGCACTCTCTCTTGATTCTCGGATCTGACTGACTGCCACTGTGACTACCAGCTCGATCAGATGTGCCAAACCTCCTGGCTGCTTTCCCAGCCACTCCAAGAAGAACTCGGACAGACAGAACGACAGCATACATAGTTGCGACGAACCTGACCAGAATTAGCTCCCGATCGATTTGTCAGATCATCCACCTACCTGCTCCCAGCCCGGCACGGCAGCACCCTCCCCAATGCTGCTGAGATCGAACGCACGCACGATCACGGTGGTGCTGGTGCTGCCTGAACTGAACTGTGTCCGGCTCCGGCCTCGCTTTTCTCCGGGAGTTGTTAGGGCCCCCTCCCTTCCTCCCGGTTTGGTCTTTCGTCGTCGCGGTTGAGGTGACAGGCGGCAGCGATGGAGAGCGGCTCGGTTCATGGCTGCCTAACATGTGCTGACCTGAAACTGATACGGCACCCGGCCACCAGCTTGGAGGGGAAAATGGGAAATTTTAAACCGGAGCCCACTGATGCCATCGCTCCGTCCCGCGTGTCCGTCCAATTTCGCGACTGTTTCTCAGCAATCACCATTGTGTACCTTGTGTCGTTGATCGCCAAACCAATGCAAAAGGAGTGGCTGCATGCATGCATGCGGGGAGTATAGTAGTGGTAGGTAGGTAGGTAGTGCCGTGTCAGTTCGCCCCCGGCTTTGCTTTAGTATCTATCTATCATATCTACCGGAAGAAGCTTCGAAACACTGTAAAATACTAGCTGTTTGGTGTACTGAATCCCATAAACAATTGCCGGTGCTCCTCAGCTTTCGCAGCGTACTAGCGTTCTTCTTCGTCGTCCAAGTCAGTCGGCGACGGCGGCGCCAGATTCAGAGGCAGGACCCCCCAACCCAACCCCATAACAATTGGGCGCAGGTACGTAGTAGGAGCAGCACGACCGGCCGACCGACCTACGCGCACCGTCGCACGCCTTTTGCATTACTGAGTTGTTTGCAGGTGCTAGTGGTAGGCAGCAGGAGATCTCATCTGAGGTGATTGCCGACGACGCCATGCTTGATCACGTCGTCGTACGTCGTAGATGCATGTGACTGAACATGTGCAAGGGTCGGTCCGTTTTCTCATCAGGCACGGTACCTGTCTCTTCTATAATCACGGTTATTAGGCAACCGTTTTGACTTCAGTTTAGAAATGCTACGATCGAGAAGGAAAGGGTACCCCGTACCCGACCGGCAGGACTCGATGATTCAGTACTCTATTTCTACTAGGAGCAGGTGATGCCATCATCTGGAATTCCCCAGCAGTTGAAGCCATCATCTGCAATTCCCCCTTCAGATGATCATCATTATCTAATTAGCAAGCAGGTTGCCCGTGCAAATAGCTTAGGTAGGTGTAACATTTAGTGGTTTCTTACTCCAAATCATTATTTTCAAATAGTTTTGTTTAACTGAGATAGGTCTACGCGTTTCACTCTTTTTTTTTTTTTTTGAAAAAAATAGCATACTATCAAAAAGCTACCAACGCCCATCGCCTAAGGACTAACCCTAACCTTTCTTCCATGTCACCAAAAAAAAAAAAAACTCCTCTATTACAAGTTCCCAAAAAAGAACATTTCTATTGCTCCGTGTCTTCCTTAGAGCATCTCCAAGAGTTCCTTAAATCTCGTCATAATCCTTCGTTTTTAGCAAAATGAGAAAAAACTTCTCTCCAACATTCTTCCTAATGATGGCCGGCTCCCACAGAAGCACATGCTTTCAAACTTCATCTGCAAAAAGAACATAATAGAAAATGATGGCGCCCTGTCTCTAGTTGCCCGTGACAGAGTGTGTTGTGGTTGTGCAACTTCTTCCCCTGAGGGCAACGTCATTTTTATTCCAAAATTCTCAGGGCTCAAAAGTTATCTTTTTTCCTCTTCTTTTTGTTCCCTACTTAATTGACACCTGCGCAATGTCATACTATCTGTTGCTCGTCTACGCGGCAGTGACCATCAGGTCGTAGCTCGTTGGGTTACCGTCCAGAAAGTATTAGTTTGTTCTCTGATCTTTATTTACAATCTTGATCCACAAAAGTTTTCTTACCATAGTGGGTACGGACAGAATAATTTGTGCATTCTAGATCATCATTAGACTAATCTTTGATATGATCTTTTTTTTTATTACTTGCTTTAAGTAAGAAATATGTAGAATAACCTTGACCATTGGATTTTCTAAGGATGGGCATAGTATCTTGTCTTTTAATTTCTACTTGAGATGAAAAAAAAAATTGCGGGGATGGCAACGTCATCACCCCAGACATTTTGTATTGATGTAGAGAATTTCTCACTAGTCCAAGAAAACCCTCAAAACTCATAGCTCACCTAATATCCTGACGCTGGTAGATGAGGAGTCTTTTTAACCTCCAACACTACAATTCGGTGGGGGATCGAATCCAGACCGCGATGATGCACTCGGAGTGCTTGAGTGGTCGGTCTAGCATTGGTTGGCTTGACTCTTTAAGAAAGTTGAAAAATTATAATTCGAGATGGAGGGAGTAGTTGTTACTTGAAAATATTTAGATTAATCTAATCCGTTTGATGACGATAACAATAATGTCAGATCTAAGAATCCAAGTCCAAACCTATTCTGTTCCTCCATGCGTTTTTTTTTTCTAACATCCAGGTTTCTTCCTAACCATGCATCTAGCTTGCAAATCATGCTTATCTGATTATCTCCAAAAGACTAATGCAGACAAAAAAAATCGTTTGATAGATGATCACGCCTGTGTGATGTATGCATTCTTGTCTGATATCCTACAGCGAATCGACCCCGTTGCCGTCAGGGCCTGTCTTGCTCACCGTCCACGCTTTAACTTTGTTGACCCGATCTCTTTCACCTCCCGTCGATAAAGTGGCCTGGCCTGGAATCTACCAACCAAACATGACATTTTTATTCCTCCTAATCATCTCCTCCTCAGGATTGCTTGTCAAACTTTATCGTTTGACATGGATGGAACGACACTCTCATCCAAGCTTTTTATTTCCAAAGATAGTGCCGTTTGTTGTACTGATGGTTTTTTTCCCCTGTTTTTTTAAAGGTTATATATGCTTCAGGTGTGGCCTTTGCGGAAATTTGCTGAGAAGAAAGACGGCTATGGCCCGTGGGATCTCATTAACTACCTTTTTTTTTTGAAAGGGAAACTTTTATTTCGGTCTTTGCAAGAAGTTTGCATTTCAATTTTCAACTCATAAGCCAACATAGGCATTTCCTAATTTGTGTGGGGACAAGTGCAATATTATGGTTTCATTGGTTTGTTTGGTTTTCTAGAAATGATACGACTTCTGACAAAAGAATAAGCTGGCAGAAAACGACTCCAAGAATTCTTCTCTATGGAGATATGAAATAGTTTTTTTAGGTAATTACAAGCAGCAACGGTGAAAACTTTAAAAGGAATGCAACAACAAAATTTGTCTAAAATTTTAGTGGTTCTATGCGTGGTTTGTCGTTGTGTCTTTGTTTGTGGGCAAACAATTTGCTTGTACTCCCTCCGGTTTGCTATTAGAAGTCGTTTAGGATAACAACACGGACTTGAAAACACAACTTTGACCTCTTGTTATGATAAAAATATTTATAGAAATATGATGTATGTATACTTTTATCAAAATAGTTTTGAAGACAAATCTATTCATATAATTTTCACATTTACGAACTCAACAATTTAAAAGTTATTGGTAATTTATATTTCCAATGTTTGATTCAAACCTTATCCAAAACAATTTCTAATACCAAACCTGAGGGAGTATTTCAGTTGGTGGATTTTTTTTTTTAGATAATGCAGTTGGTGGATACTGAGTATCAAATAGGGAACATGAGAATATCTTATATATGAAAAGAAGAAGAAAATGAGTCTGCCCGGCTCCTAATTAACCCGCTCCCGTCGTTAACCCCGCTCCCGTGAATAGCGCTGGATTCTAAACAACCGCCGCGCCCACGACTTCAGCCGTTCCTTCCTCCGAACTCAGGCTACGGAGACAGCAGCATCGAGAGGAGGACGACACCCCCGCCCGTCGCGCTCCCGGCGCG
Organism: Hyparrhenia diplandra; assembly: GCA_015847255.1. Taxonomy (NCBI): domain Eukaryota; kingdom Viridiplantae; phylum Streptophyta; class Magnoliopsida; order Poales; family Poaceae; genus Hyparrhenia; species Hyparrhenia diplandra. The sequence continues at coordinate 24,514 of JADLZK010013204.1, read as the reverse complement.
CACACCCGCGCGGAGACGTCTCCAAAGCCGCTACCGGCCTCCTCCGACGGACGGCGTACGGGTCCTCCGCAAAACCGTGTCCGGCCGTCCGCTGTCACCGCTGTCGCCGCTGCCGACAGGACCAGGTCTTCGTCGGACCTTACGCCGGAAACGAGCACTCACCAGGTATAACCACCCCTTCCCTTCTCTTCCACTGCCGATCTGGTACTCCCCTTCCTCGCATCGGCTGTAGGTCGCCGCCCTCGCGCACAAGCAGACCTCTGCCGTTGCCTTCACCCGCTCCCATCGCGATCGCGGTCGAGTCGGCTCCTCCCTCTGTCGTCCCCTTCGCTAATTCGCAGCTGCCGCCGGCGAAGTCGTAGCACCCAGGTCGGTCAGCGAGCAGCCGGAGCCCCGCCGCCGGGACGAGGGCTGTTATCCCAGTCAACGACCTTTCCGAAAATACCCGGCGCGCGCGTACCCTTCGGGCGGGAACCTGCCTGCCGGACCCCATCTGCGTGAACGTGTGCGGCGCGCCGGCGGCCGGGGCGCGCGTTGACGACCTCTCGCCACCGAACTGCACCATGTCGGTGCCGGAGCCGAGGTGCGTTTGGCTGAAGAGCGCGGAGGGCCAGTAGCCGACGAGCGAGCTGCTCCTGCTCCTGGATCCGTCGCCGCGGCCTTCTGCATCCACCAGTGGCCCCGGCGCGGGTCCTTCCAGATGAGCAGCGTGATGTCGAACTGGCAGCCGGCGTAGGTGGAGATGGACGAGATGGCGACGCCGATCGCCACGCGGTTGCCTGCATGAACCACCGTAAGTGCAGTGCAACTTTTGGTTCATGTTTGCTGTCAAATTTATATTTATATTTGCAAGTGTCCAGGTTTATACCACTGGAGGACCTCCTGATTTCATAGTGCTGCTAATTATTTGTTACCACCGGTAGTCTCTGTTTTCTCTCTGTATCAAGTTCAATTATAATTCTTATTTCAGAAAGGGACACTTTATATGCTTGCGATTTGAAAATGCTTGAAAAGTTTGATCCCACATGTACATTGCCCTAACATGCACTGCTTTCATTGATTTTAGATGCTTTCTAATTGGTTGTAGCCTAACCTGCGTTGCTTCTAGCAATTTAAATTAAGATGCATAAATGTTAGTGGTTTGCTTATATTAGCCTGAAAAGTCAAATGGTACCACTTGAGTGCTTATGCTTTGTTTTATAATTTAGTTCCCTAATTGGTTTTGCCCATTCAAAGTTAATAACTGAATACAATTGATATTTTCCTGAAACCATCTCATCAGATTGTTAACTCTATAACTGAAACCGATGTTGCAACATTTATTTATTTTTATTTTTTTGCAAAAAGACTGTTGGAACGTTTTGGGGCTCCTGAGTCTTGATCAATTTCAATTTCTGTTCCTGTACATTCATCACCAACAGCATGCGTTTTGCAGCCAGCAGCAGCAGTTAAGCCTATTCAACTTTACTGCTTTTTCAACTGTATTACATTTTGTTCAGGTTCAGAGCTATGTAACTTGTAACGCTGAGCAATCCCTACCCAACTTTACTGCCTTTGAGTATCCTCTATTAATTACTGAATGTAGTGAACTGGTGATTTGATAATCTTTTACGGGAGAGTGCATCATCCGTATTTGGCATCATGGGCCTGCAGTACGAACTTGAAGTATTGGATTGGTTATTGGATTGGTTACTACCTTATAAATCTACTGGTGCCTGCTGCTTTATCAGGGAAGGATGATCCACATGTTCACTGTATTTACGAGGGATTCGGCACTATAACTGTGCATTTGGTGGACCGGTGGAGTACCATGTAGCCTGACTCAGGTTGGTACTGCGTTAATTATGCTTTCAATAATAAAGTCGATACTTGAGATTAGTAACAATTGATGTGTTTAATATTTTCACACTGCAACTTTGTGCATGAAAAAAAATACAGTGGCTAAAGTTGTTGATAAGAAAGGTCCGAGAAGGTGTTCATGCTATTTTTGACTGGCTGTTAGTATAGGGATTGTCACCACCTATTAAATCAATCAATTTCTTAAATACGAGTAGTAGCTTGTCAGTTTGAGACTCTATTTGCATGTGACATTAGCAGAAAATGTATTCGGTTTTCATCAGTTCTGTAGCGGACAAGCTCCATCACCGCCATGCACAGGTATGTAGAATGGCAGCAAAGTGGTTTCAGTCATCAGCAGCTTGGCTGTGTCATTGTTTAGATCTTCAATTAGGTCAATGTTGAAGAATCAGCGGATGAGTTGTGGTTAGGGGTGAAATGCCATTGTAGCTCATAGTTCGATTGAATGTGAAATGTTACTTTCATGCTACAGAGAGAATTCAAAAAAATTATCATCCAATGACAGAAAGTAGAGCTACTTGTTGTGTTAAATTCAGATCATCCATCTAAACTTATAGTAGCTACATGCACCTCTAATTCTTTAGGGATATAGTGTCTTATTATTTAGGTGGTTTAGGCTTCAAAACAAGTCCTAGGCACATTCATATACCTGGATTGGATCCATTTGTTGTCCTTGCCGATAATAAGTTAGATTATATAAATGATCTTTCTCCTCTCTTGGTTCTGTAAAATTGACAGTTTAGCTCAATTGTTGCATTTTCTGCATGCTTCCTCTCTTCGCTCATGGCTGAATGTGTACTAAGGGGTAACTTGTACTTTGTGACGGCTCCCTAAGCATGATGTTATATATTTTGTAATAACATCACTTTCTTTTCTCTTTGTAGCCATTTTCTCGTGGGCAGATGGAGTTAGCAGAATTTTTGACTACTACCAATGGAAGCCCACTCATGTCTTTGTAGTCCTTTGCTACAACTCGTGATTTTGGTGATTGCACATTTCACAAGCTGAATATTTTTGTTTTTCTTTTTGAACAACAATTCATCCATGGATGTAAAGGTGTCCTACCTGAAGTCTTTTTTTTTTTGGTAGTTATTACATATTATATTACTTCTGATTGCATTTGGAAATGGTTGGAGAAATTGATGGTTTGGTTGGATGTTGTGGTCATGTATCATGGTATTAAGTTTTACCCGTTTTCGGTTTTACCTAGTGAGAAGAAGAAAAGACAAGCGGAATGGAGCCTTGTATCCCTTGATCCAGTGGGCCAATAGCCTGTAAGGCCTTCAGCTCTCTCGAATTTGGCCCAACTGCCAGCTTCACACCCGTCTCCATAAAAGGAAAGGATTCCGCGCGGTCTTATACAGTGGATTTTCGCGGGAAGACACAAAAGTTCTCCTTTGTGGCGGGCCGCCGTGCATCGCGTACGTGTTCTTCGCGACAGCGGGACAAAACACGTCAGCTTGACTTCCTCTAGTTTTGCCGTCGCTTGAACTTGACTGCGCCACCAATAAATGGGCCATCAGGTTTCCCCATTTTGTTCGTAAAAATCATAGCCATGTCTCCTCTCCGAAAAATTTGACATGCAGCGCAAACTCATGGGCGGCAATGCGTTTTCATTCTCTCTGTTTATCATGTGCCATTTTTCAGAAGATTCGCTTTCCTCTCTTCTAAAAGACGCCCCAACCTTTGTGCTGTTCTCCAGCATAGAAAGGTTCAGGTGCAAAAATGCATCTGATCTGGACCTCAGCCTGCTAGTGGGCTGGGATCTAAACTAAAACCCGCCCAAATCAATGTGGAAAAAGTAAATTCAACTCAACCGCACCATTCTTCCATCCACACCAACCCAAACCATTACTTTTTTTCTCCCCAATCCAGACCAAACAGTTTCTCTAACTATGGTCTAAGCCCATCACAAACCAAATCTAAACCCACAAGTTTTCTAAGCCCTTACTATAATGTGAACGCGAGCTTTTATTTTTAGGGTCCGACTTTGATGCGGGGTCCATATATTGATCTGGCAGTGCCAATTGGTATGAAATAGCTACATGCTTCAATAAATCATGTGAAACAAATTTCAACCAGTTTCGATAAAATTTTATAACATGAACACGAGCTTTTATTTGTAGAGTCCGACTAGTATTCGGTTTCTTGGATCGCGAACCGTTCTAATCCATAGACTCAACCCATTTAGAACCAAACCGATTACACCCAATCCAAACCATAGCAAACTGTTTTTTTTTATAATCTAAACTAAACCAAACCATTATTTTTTTTTTTTGAGAATTACACAAGATAACGCAGACGCTCATAACACGCACGCACACTCACCCCTATGAACCAAACCATTAATAGACCAATCTATTTGCTACCAATCTAAACAAGCCTACAACAGAAACCAATCCACTAAAATCATTGGAACCCAAACCGTTAGCGGCTGATCTGGGCGATCATCCATCGTGCGCCCAAGTGGACTCACCTGAGCCTAACTTTGCTCGCTGCCGCTGCTCCACCCTCCGCCGGCCGTCACAGCTAGCGGAGTAGGTCGGTCGGCGCCGGGCGGAGAGGAGCCTCGCGACGGCGAGCCTTGGGGCGGCGCTGAGGAGCCGGGCGCCGAGCAAGGGCTCAGTCCTTGTGGTCGCCAGGCCGGAGTTGTCCCGAGCTTGGTGGGGAAATCACCCGCAAGCGTTTCAAGTGGGATCCGACCGCGGCGTCGCCTCCGGAGGACGAGGCCATTCAACGGCGTCAACCTCGTCGATTCTGCCAGACGACGCAGCGCCGCGTCGCCTCACCAAGCAGCGATCATTGGACGTGTAACGTGTTGGTGCAGTGCGGGACACTATAACGTGCTCAAGAGTGAAGAAAACTCGAACAACTGCTGAACACGGTTGCGTCGTACCGTTTGGTTTCAAGGCTCTCCTTCGGTTTATGGCGTCTTTCCACCCGTACAAGGAAAAAGCACGTGTAGATGTGCGCAAGGCGATCGGGTAGGTACGACTCGTGGACCAAAATGAAGCCGCGTCAAGGTATAAACAAGCCACGGTGCAAACACAAACACAAACACAAAGAAAGCAACAACATTTCCGCCATCTTGTCGCTCAATCTCCTGCAGGGTGCAACGGTGTGTTCCCTGAAATGGCGAGACACGACGAGAAGGCAAAGAAGCATATGCGCCCCGCCGCCGGTGATGAGCAGCCACCTGGTCTCCTTGGTGGAGCTCGGCGCACGGCCTCGTGGTCACCGTCGTGCTCGGCGGGCGGACGGACAGCAACGCGACCGAAGGGGCTGCCGCTGCGCACCCTGAGCTCTCCTTCCACCGCCTACCGTGCGCGACGTGCCCGCGCCCACGATCCCGTGTCGCTGACCTTCGAGCTCGATCGCGACAGCCTCGGCAACAGACTCTTTCTTGCGTTATGCCAACAGATGTGCAGATCCCAGGGTGAACAGCTTCCGCTCGCTGTCGCTGGAACCGCGCGCCACCGACGCCATCGTGAACGGCATCTGCACACCACCAGGGCGTCGGACGCCACCGCTGCACCGCATCGCCCTGCTGGTGAAGCAGGTGGCGGATCGCGGCGCGAACCGGCGTCACGAGTGCCTGTCGTGGCTCGACGCCCAGCCTGAGGCCAGCGTCGTGTTCCTCTGCTTCGGCACCATGGGCCGGTACGTTCAGCGCGGAGGAGACGAGGCTGGTGGCGCGCGGGCTGGAGATGAGCGGGCAGCGGTTCTTGTGGGTGGTCGAGGGCAGGGGGCTTGTGGTCAAGTCGTGGGCGCCGCGGGTGGAACTCGGTGCTGGAGGCGTGCCGATGCTGGCGTGGCCGATGTACGCCGAGCAGCGGATGAACAAGGTGTTCCTGGTCGAGGAGCTGCGGCTGGCCGTGGCGCTGCAAGTGTACGACAAGCCGGTGGTCGAAGATGAGGAGGTGGCTGATGGAGTCGGACGGCGGAAGGGAGCTCCGGGAGAGGGCACGACACGCTCCCGAAGCAGAGGAAGACCACGCTCCGCGCCGGCTGCGCGTCCAGCCATGTCACGGACTCGTGCTTTCCTTCGCCTCCCTCTCCTCTCCCAGTCCCACCAGGGCCGACGCAGAACAGCCTCGGCACCGGCTCGCCGGGGCGGGGTTTCCCCCCCTCTTGGATCGCCTTCACGGCGCGGAGCTCCAGCCACTCGAACGTGTTCGCCAGTACGCGGCCCTTCGCTCTGGCCAGGATCGGGTGGAAGTGCAACAAGGAGCGGCCCATGTCCCCCAACGAGACGTCACGACGGGGATTTGCAGGTAGGCAGCAAGCGGCGAGGCGCCGGACGTGAACAAGAGGTAGGCCGGGAGCCCGAGCTCCTCGGCAGCGTCGAGCACGCACAGGCAGAAGTCGAGGACGAGACGAGCGCCTTGGCCCTTGACGGACGGGAGGGACCGCACGAAGGCAACGAGCGCGAGGTCGGCGATGAGCGTGATGAAGGGGTCGGCCTCGTCGCCGGAACGGGTGGTTGCCGGTGGGAGCAGGTGGAAGGAGACAGACGGGTAGGAGTCAGAGAGGCGCGCGACGGTCTTAAGCGATGGCCACGGTGACGGGGGCGCCGTGGCCGGCCAAGCGGCCGGCGAGCTGAACCATGTGGTGGTGGACCTGGCCGCGGACAATCCATGTGTACAGCACCACGTACGGCACTGCCCATTTGTTGTATATGTGGCAAATGATCTGTGTGCGCTATCGTGTCTTGGTCTCTAGGCAGATCAAGCAGTGGAAGGCAATAATGTGATGTTTGGTGGTGGTCGACGCTCTGATGGCAAACGTGCTACAACTGCCGGGACATACGTTACGCAACCACGCTGAAGATTTGGTGCCTTTTTTATATTTATATATAGACTTTAGGTGGTACTTTTATCAGCCGAGAGGAAAAATGGAAAGATCTTGCACAAACTGTAATTGCTACCACTGCAACAGTATGAATTGGCACAACTATCATACTGTCATGTAAATTCTCGGTCCTGAATATGTAAAGGAATTTCTTCTGAACCTCTTTGCATCTGACCTGTAGTCCAACTCCAAAGTCCCCGCCCTCCAATTGGCACTCGAGTCGTGCCTTCTGCTTTGCCATCGCTCTAGCCCGCCTTGCTCCAGGGTTGACGCCATCGTTGTTGTCGTCGTCGTTGTCTGGTCGTGGGCCACCGACATCACGTTTCGGCGACCGGGACTTCCAATACACCATTCTGATTGCTTCCCCTGAGCTTCGGCCTTATGATGTTGCAACTCGCCTAACAAGGCGGCGTTGTGTACCTTCGTGCGCTCCTGCTGTCGTTCTAGTTTGTCTCGCTTGGATGTTGACGCCGTCGTCGTTGCTTGGCCGTGGGCCACCGACGTCGCGCTTGGCTTGGAGTCGTCTCGGGGGTGGACACTATCGTTATTGTCGTCGTCGTTGTCTGGTCGTGGGCCACCGACATCACGTTTCGGCGACCGGGACTTCCAATACACCATTCTGATTGCTTTCCCCGAAGCCGCCTTATGATGTTGCAACTCGCCTAACAAGGCGGCGTTAGGTACCTTCGCGTCGCGCTCTTTGTCGTTCTAGCTCGTCTCGCTTGGATGTTGACGCCGTCGTCGTTGCTTGGCCGTGGGCCACCGACGTCGCGCTTGGCTTGGAGTCGTCTCGGGGGTGGACACTATCGTTATTGCCGTCGTCGTTGCTTGGCCGTGGGCCACCGACGTCGCGCTCGGATCCACCTCGGGCAGTCGCTGCCGAGTGTGTAACGCCCCCTTGATGCTCTACTACGTAGGTTTTGGCGGCCGAGATTTCCATTCCTCTATTCAGTTTGCATCTACTGAGTATCGGCCTAGTAATGCTGCATCTCGCCTGTGTGGCTTGGTGGAGTGCTCCTCTGTTTCTTGATCTCGGTAGTAGTTGCTGTCTTTGTTTGTTTGTAGCCACTATCTCTGTGGTTGGGTTAGGTTGTGTTTTTGTAGTGTTGAGTGTTGTGCTATTTTGTTCGGTCGGTGTTGACTTATTCTCTTAATGAAAATGACACGTGAAGTCATGTTTGAGAAAAATCCACAGTCCAAACTCATGTGAGATGCTTGCTCGCCTGCCTTTCGTTTTAAAGTGGCTTGCTCGCCTGCCGGGTAACTGAAGAAATGACGCCAATGCGTACGGTGCTGTACGACTGACATTGGCAGTTTCCCTTCCCCAACCCAAAAAGTGCTACAGTTTGTTTGTCACATCAAATCTTTTAACGCATGCATGAAACATTAAATGTAGATAAATAAAAAAACTAATTGCATAGTTTGACTGAAAAGTACGAGATGAATCTTTTGAGCCTAGTTAGTCTATGATAGGACAATAATTACCAAATACAAACGAAAAGTGCTACAAAGATCCGAACTCAAAATATTTCACCAACTAAACACCCCCTCAGAACGAAATGATCTACGTTGTAACTGAAGAAACCATCATCAGACATCAGGCTGTTTTGTTGTACTGGCTGAAGCCTTAGCGGTTCGTCAATCATCATGCAGCGTGCTTTGCAAAGGATAATATTATTTATATGGCAATTGTGGGTGTGGCATCAGATTGCTTACAATTTTTGTGAGAAAGATACAATTGTGGATAGATCCCATTCATTCATTTCAGAATCATTATTCAAGATTGAATCATATCATGAATCTTTTGCTGTAATTACCTTAGTTAAAAAAAAGAACTACGAAAAAGCAATTAACACTCATTAATTTAGGTTCTTAATCGCTCAACATTCGGGAGGCGTTGGGAGGCGTCAAATCTCATTTGGCCCACCAGTCATAGACACAAGAAACGCCTCCAGACACCTCCCCATTTGACGCCTCCCAACGCCTAGGCCCACAAGTCATAGACACAAGAAACGCCTCCCAACGCCTCTCCAACCATTGTAAAAAAATTCAAAAAATATATCTAAGACTTCTATCTCTTTCATCCATTTTAGATGGTGTAATGAGGCAACTCATGTAATTGCTACAATAGCAGATCAATGTAATGGTTGTGTTTGGGTTAATGAGGCTCTGGAATTTATCGGAGCCATCCTTTATAGTTAATTAATACTTCCTCCATTCCGAATTGTAGTCTACTTTGGCTTTTCTGAATACATTGATTTTGCTATGCACCTAGTTATACACTAGATCTAGATATATAGTAAAGAAATGGATCTATAAAAGGCAGAGTAAACTACAATTTGGAATGGAGAGAGTACAATACAATGCTTCCTTTCAAAAAAAAAAAAAATCCTTCTCTTAGTTTCATGAGGAGTAGAAACCAAACTGGTTTCTTGAGATAGCGTCGAAAGAGAATTTTTGTAAAGAAATTAACCGCTCAACCATGTCCTTCATTTTAGCATCAATCTTACAAACCATCAACAATTTATCCATTACATAGCATCCATCACTTGCATTGTTCCTTCTATCAGTCGATCTTCCCTAAGTCCTTCAAAAACTCGTCGAGTTCAACGTCAGACGACCCGCCTTCTTTGATGGCATCGGCAACCATTTCCTTCGCCACCGCCGTCCTCTCCCTGAGCTTCTTCCCTTCCCCGGACTCCATCGCCAGCCGCACCTTGCCCTCCACGTCGTCATAGCCCTCCACCGCCACCCCAACCTTATCTCCTCCACCCCAAACGTGTTTAGGTCGGTTTCTGGTGATTGGAAACATCAAAGGATGGTTTTCTAAAAGGATAAGACCACCCTCCTCTATATAATAAAGAGGTTCATGGCCGATTTGATCCCATCTACATCCAATCGACAAACACATCTACTACCGTCTTGCTTGTAGGTCAACTTCCCCTCTACCCTGCTGTTCGGCGGCGTTCTCCGCGAATTTCGTCGATGCTCTAGGCGGCCTTGCTGTTCCTAGGGCACCCCTCGCGTGCGTCCTCCTGACGGGTCTTCCCGGAGGTGCGTTTGGAGGTTCTTCCAACCGTCACCGAGCTCTACATCATCGGCCCTAGCGATCTCTTGATCGTTCGTGGCCGATCACGCTGCGGTGCTCGCTGCTCTAAGATTGATCGCAACCTTCGTGGGCGTCCAAGGCCCTCCCGATGTGCTTGGCGTGGAACCTTAGTTTCGTGTCAACAGGGACTGACAGAGCCCGAGCGCATGGTGCGTAGCGGCGGCGGCGCACGTCCGGGTCTAGCAGCGTCGGAGATGCGAGCATGGCGACGTCGAGCGGAGGAAGCACTCGAGAAGGAGATGGAGCCGCTGCGTGCGTAGCAGCATCGGGTGTGGATGGATCGGGAATGTGCTCGAAGGTTTCAGAGAGTTGGATGGGTATGTTGGGATGCTGGCCGTTGATAACAAATTGAACGGACAGGAAACAATGATGACATGGCACATTGTGGGAGCAAAAATTAGTATACTCCGCGTCCATTTCGGATGATTGGATCTAGGGTTTCCCTGCCCGATTTTTCGATCGGTCGAGCAAGGTGCCCACTTGTGTTCGCCTCTCACGCGGTGGTACCCTTCCCCCCCACCCTCTCCCCTAGGTCGCCGCCATGCTCCCCACCTTCTGTCGCCACCGCGCTCCCCACCTTCCGTCGTCGCCGTCGCCCCAGGAGTCCTCCCCCACGTCGTCTAGTGGCTTTGTCCGCGGCAGACTCCTGGGGAGACGGGCCCTCGGGGTTACTACGTCCCACCTATGGCAGCTTCCTGCTCCTGTTCTTCCATTTCGCTCGCTGACGACCGCCGGTAAGCGCATCTCGTTATCACTGAAGGCGATAGAGCATGCCATTGGACATATCATCATGTTTTATCTTGATCAGTTCTTGTTCGCAGAGGACAAGATGAGATTGACTCCGACAGCGGCCCGCGATGCCGTCTTTCTCTACTTCTCACCCCGCTTCACCAACGGGGAGATTCGACTCTACCTTCTCTGTCCGGCTTACGAGTCCAGTCGGGAGTTCCCACTAGAAGCCCCTGATGGACTTCTGAGTTCGTCTTTCTTCCCCACTGAGGCGCACTTCATCCTTGTTAGAAACAAGTTTGCATCGAGGTGCCTTCCTGCCACAGAGGTGAAGGCTGTCACTTCAGCAACATCCACTGAAACCCCTTCGTCCATGGATTTTGGAGAGGGTGTAGAACTTGAGATATGATCTGCTCCTCACAGAGAAGAGTGGTGACAAAAGTATTTTGTGGAGGTTGCACAGATACCATCCTTACTTCAAACTACTGAGTTGAGTTGTGGGCTAGTGGATACTTACTATTTTGTGTGGGGTGGGGGTGGGGGACTCAAGATTGATGATACGCATATGCCCATACCAGATAATATAGTATTTTAGAAGGGATGGTGAATGAACATACAACGCTTTGGCAAAATGCATATAAGATTGAGAAACACATGTTCCTCCAACAGGTACTTTTAAAAAATGTTTCTCCAACAGGTATTTTTAGGGACTAATAGAGAAAAGGTTTGTTCCTGTTTGGTTTCTAGGAAATTTTTTTAGTCCCAGTCGCTAAACCAAACAGGGCCTTGATCACACTTATAATAAACAGTTTGGTATGAAAAAAAAAAAAGATAAAATATTGTGTAATATTACAACCAACAAAGACAATCTCAATGAAATAGGTGCCAATATTTTGACACTTCTATTTCGTGGTAGTAGGGTATTGCGTCTAACACATATATCATAGGGCATTGTATCTTTTGCATTACAGGGGCATTGTTAGATGTGGACTAAAAAGCAGCACTCAATTTTGTGTTGAAGAAGACATGCATCCAGCCTAGCCTTTTATACCAATTCTAGGAAGTTTCTAGCGATATTTTATCTGAACCACCACCCACTAAGGGTCTGTTTGGAACAAAGGAATATGCAAAACAGAGGAACGATAGGAAACGTAGGAATGGAGAAAACACAGGAATGAGGTAAGGGAGAAAACCACAGGATTCAAAAACAAAGGAACGAAGAACTTTTACCGTTTGGAACATAGGAATAGAAAACACAGGAACGTTAATACCTGTTTATTACTAAAATATTTGCCAAACATTAAATTTTAATTGACTCAAATATTTACTCAAATATTTAATTCATCTATAGCTTTGGCATGCGCGTCCGTATGGTTCTTATCTCATTTTTCTCTCTGGCATGAGCTATGACGGGACCCATGCTTCGATTCTCTGTTTCTCTCTCCTCTCTAATCGGATTTTAATCGCCCAAGATTTCTCCGTCTCTTACTTTGCCTCGGGCTTCCGCCCAACCTTTAGCTCGGACTGCATTTTTTATTTCCTGTGTTTTGTGAAGCAAAAGGATCCTTTCCTCCGGAAAGGGTAGGAGCGTTCCTGTGATCCAAACGGTGACTGACGTACCTGTTTCTGTAATCACGGTTATTTGGCAAACATTTTGACTTCAGTTTAGATGCTACGAAAAGGATATATATTCAGTACTCTACTAGGAGCAGGTGATGCCATCATCTGGAATTCCCCAGCTCATCTGCCATTCCCTGTTCAGATCATTATCAACTAGTAACTAGCAAAGGTTGCCCGTGCAAGTAGCTTAGGTAGGTACGGCTTTCCTGCCAGATAGAAATATTATGGAAGGTGCAGTCATCTTGCACGAAACAATTCATGAACTACATACGAAGAAGAAAGACGGGGTAATTTTTAAAATCGATTTCGAAAAAGCATATGACAAAGTAAATTGGAGTTTTTTACAGCAAGCTCTACGTATGAAAGGGTTCTCAAATAAATGGTGTGATTGGGTACAACAATTCACACAGGGAGGAAATGTCAATATTAAGGTTAATGATCAACTAGGTCCTTATTTCCAGACCAGGAAAGGTTTAAGGCAGGGTGACCCCATGTCCCCCATACTATTTAACATAGTAGTGGATATGTTGGCCATACTCATTGCCAGAGCCAAGGAAGTGGGACAAGTTGAAGGGGTAATCCCACATTTAGTGCAAGATGGCCTATCAATTTTGCAGTATGCGGATGACACCGTTATCTTTATGAGCCACGATGTTGAAAAGGCAACTAATATGAAACTATTGCTTAGCACTTTTGAACAACTATCTGGCTTAAAGATTAATTTTCATAAAAGTGAGGTCTTCTGTTTTGGCCGAGCCAAAGATCATGAGGAGTTTTATTCGCAGCTGTTTGGTTGTGCCATTGGAAAATTCCCATTTCGTTACCTAGGATTGCCTATGCATTTTAGAAAACTAAATAACAAAGATTGGAAAATCATTGAAGAAAGAATAGAAAAAAGATTAAGTGGATGGAAAGGCAAACTACTTTCGGTAGGAGGTCGGTTGGTACTCATAAATTCAGTGCTGTCTAGCTTACCCATGTTTATGATGTCCTTCTTTGAACTACCGAAAGGAGTGTTGGAAAAAATTGAGTGCTTTAGATCACGGTTTTATTGGCAAAATGATCAACATAAAAGAAAATATAGATTGGTTAAATGAGATATATTACGGCAACCGGAAGACCAAGGGGGCCTTGGGATACTAAACTTGGAAACTCAAAACAAATGTTTGCTTAGCAAGTGGTTGTTCAAATTATTAAATGAGGAGGGATTATGGCAGGATCTTTTAAGAAACAAATACATTAAGGACAAAACACTTGGCAGCTGTTCAAAGAAAGCAACTGATTCACACTTTTGGAAGAGTCTCATGAATGTGAAAGATATTTTTATGGAGTTAGGACATTTTAAGGTAAAGGATGGGACACAAACTAGATTTTGGTTAGATACTTGGCTGGGCAACAAACCACTCAAAGATAGATTCCGAGCATTGTTTAATATTGTAAGGAGAAAGCGGGATACAAGTAGCCAATATAATGAGCACTCCTGTACTAAACATTTCTTTTAGAAGGAATTTAGTGGGAGCAAACATGATCAATTGGAACCAGTATAATACTTTCCCTACAACAAGTGAACTTATGTGAGGAAAGAGATGTGTTTGTTTGGGGTTTAAAGGCCTCGGGTACTTTTACAAATAAGTCTATGTATGCTTTGCGTTAATTAATAATGGTGTGCGAGTGTCAAAAGATATTTGGCAAACAAAATTACCTATGAAAATTAAAATCTTCATGTGGTATGTAAAACGAGGTGTAATCTTAACCAAAGATAATTTGGCAAGGAGAAACTGGCATGGGGACATTAGCTGTTCCTTTTGCCATTCCTTAGAATCGATTCAACACCTCCTTTTTCAATGTTATCATGCTAAATTTCTTTGGCGCTCCATTCATATACTTTTTTTTGAATTGCCCCACCTTTGAACACATATGATCTGTTTCAAAATTGGTCCAAATTGGGCAACAAGAAGTATAATACATTGTTGTTAACTGCAGCTGCAGCTCTCTTTTGGGCAATTTGGTTAACAAGGAATGAGGTGGTTTTTGACAAATGTAGGTCAAAAACTCTTTTGCAGGTTCTATTCCGAGGAACGCACCGCTTCGATTAAAGGCAAAACTACAAAGGCATGAAGATCTTCAGGACCAAATGACCTTTGTGGCTTCGCATTTAGAAACGGCGGCTCTTGATTTCTTCGGATCCAATGGATGGCTAACGCGAGACATATTGGCTATGTTTAGTCAAAATCTTTACCTTTTATTTTTTCCTTGCGTATGGCTATTTTCACAGTCCAAACTAAATTTGTGTGTGATACTTTGTAATAATTGGTCTGATTCTATCCTCGGATAGATGAAGCCGGATTTATTTAAATCCTTTATCTAAAAAAAAAAGTACCTTAGGTAGGTGTAAGATTACTGGTTTCGTACTCCAAATATATATTTTCAAATAATTTTGTTTAATTGAGTTAGTTCTACACGTCTCACTCCTTTTTTTTTTTTTTTTTTTTGAAAATAGCAGACTATCGAAAGCTACCAACGGCCATTGCCTAAGGACTAACCCTATCCTCCTCCATATCGGGAAAAAAAACTAACCTCCTCCATTACAAGTTCCCAAGAAACACGTTTCTATTGCTCAGTGTCTTCCTTAAAGCATCTCCAAAAGTTCCTTACATCTCTTCCTAATCCTTGGATTTTAGCAAAATGAGAAAAAAAACTTCTCTCCAACAACTCCTATTCCATCCTCCTAATCTTTTAGAACTTGAGAAAAGTCACATGTTCTGTGTAAAGTTACACGCTTCTAAGTCGCACGTATGTAAAGGTGGAAGAGCGTGCAAAGAACAAAAAAAAGAGTAGGAAATGGTTTCTCATGCAAATGTATAAGAGAAAAAATATATAAAAATATATGGTTAGAATAATTTAAAAATGGTATATGATCCAATATAAAATTTTAGTCAGCTATTAAAAACTCTTGGAGATGGTCTTCTTTATTACTTCTAATACCTTTTTAGGAGTCGTAAAACTTCATGTTTTCTGGAAGAAAATATTGGGTACTTTTTGGGGAGGGATCCTCCATTTTAGGGGAAAAAAACTCTGATTTATGTCTTGAGGATCCTTCATTTAGAGAAAAAAAAAATACTCTGATTTCTGTCTTTCCACGAATTATACATGATGAAAATGATGACAGGCTCCCACACAAGCACATGCTTCCAAACTTCATCTGCAAAAGAACATAATAGAAAATGATGGGGCATTTTCCTAAAAAGGTATTAGAGGATCCTTCATTTACGAGCACATGCTTCCAAACTTCTAGTTGTCCATGACAGAGTGCGTTGTGGTTGTGCAGCTTCTTCCCCTGAGGGCGACGTCATTTTTATACCAAAATCTCAAGGCTCAAAAGTTATTTTTTTCCTCTTCTTTTTTGTTCCCTACTTAATTGACACCTGCGCAATGTCATACTATCTGTTGCTCGTCTACGCGGCAGTGACCATCAGGTCGTAGCTCGTTGGGTTACCGTCCAGATAGTATTAGCTTGTTCTCTGATCTTTATTTACAATCTTGATCCACAAAAGTTTTCTTACCATAGTGGGTACGGACAGAATAATTTGTGCATTCTAGATCATCATTAGACTAATCTTTGATATGATCTTTTTTTTATTACTTGCTTTATGTAAGAAATATGTAGAATAACCTTGACCATTGGATTTTCTAAGGATGGCATAGTATCTTGTCTTTTAATTTCTACTTGAGATGAAAAAAAAAAAATTGTGGGGGATGGCAACGTCATCGCCCCCAGACATTTTGCATTGATGTAGAGAATTTCTCACTAGTCCAAGAAAACCCTCAAAACTCGTACCCTGACGCTGGTAGATGAGGAGTCTTTTTAACCTCCAACACTACAATTCGGTGGGGGATCGAATCCAGACCGCGATGATGCACTCGGAGTGCTTGTGTGGTCGGTCTAGCATCGGTTGGCTTGACTCTTTAAGAAAGTTGAAAAATTATAATTCGAGATGGAGTGAGTAGTTGTTACTTAAACATATTTAGAGTAATCTAATCTGTTTGATGATGATAACAATAATGTCAGATCGGAGAATCCAAGTCCAAGCCTATTCTGTTCCTCCATGCGTTTTTTTTTAAATCCAGGTTTCTTCCGAACCATGCATCTAGCTTGCAAACATGCTTATCTGATTATCTCCAAAAACTAATGCAGACCCCCAAAAACTCGTCTGATAGATGATCACGCCTGTGTGATGTATGCATCCTTGTCTGATATCCTACAGCTAATCGACCCCGTTGCCGTCAGGGCCTGTCTTGCTCACCGTCCGCGCTTTAACTTTGTTGACCCAATCTCTTTCAGCTCCCATCGATAAAGTGGCATGGCCTGGAATCTACCAACCAAACATGACATTTTTATTCCTCCTAATCATCTCCTGCTCAGGATTGCTTGTCAAACTTTATCGTTTGACATGGACGGAACGACACTCTGATCCAAGCTTTTTATTTCCTAATATATTGTCGTTTGTTGTACTGATGTTTTTTCCTGTTTTTTTTTTAAAGGTTATATATGCTTCTGGTGTGGCCTTTGTGGAAATTTGCTGAGAAGAAAGACGGCTATGGCCCGTGGGATCTCATTAACTACATTTTTTTAGAAAGGGAAACTTTATTTCGGTCTTTGCAAGAGGATTGCATTTCAATTTTCAACTCATAAGCCAACATAGGCATTTTCTAATTTGCGTGGGGACAAGTGCAATATTATGGTTTTATTGGTTTGTTTGGTTTTCTAGAAATGATACAACTTCGACAAAAGAATAAGCTGGCGTAAACGGCTCCAAGAATTCTTCTCTATGGAGATAGGAAATAGTTTTTTTAGGTAACTACAAGCAGCAACGGTGAAAAGTTTAAAAGGAATGCAACAACAAAATTTGTCTAAAATTTTAGTGGTTCTATGCGTGGTTTGTCGTTGTGTCTTTGTTTGTGGGCAAACAATTTGCTTGTATTTCAGTTGGTGGATAAATAGGGAACATGAGAATATGAGAAGAAGAAAAGGCAAGCGAAATGGTCTCTTGATCCAATGGGCCAATAGCCTGTAAGGCCTTCAGCTCTCTCGAATTTGGCCCAACTGCCAGCTTCACTCTCGTCTCCGTAAGAAGAAAAAGATTCCAAGTTCTCCTTTGTGGCGGGCCGCCGTGCATCGCGCACGTCTTCTTCGCGACAGCGGGACAAAACACGTCAGCTTGACTTCCTCCAGTTTTGCCGTCGCTTGAACTTGACTGCGCCACCAATAAATGGGCCATCAGGTTTCCGCATTTTGTTCGTAAAAATCATAGCCATGTCTCCTCTCCGAAAAAAAATTCACATGCAGCGCAAACTCATGGGCGGCAATGCGTTTTCATTCTCTCTGTTTATCATGTGCCATTTTTGAGAAGATTCGCTTTCCTCTCTTCTAAAAGACGCCCCAACCTTTGTGCTGTTCTCCATCATGAGAAAGGCTCAGGTGCAAAAATGCATCTGATTTGGACTTCAGCCTGCTAATGGGCTGGGATCTCAACTAAAACCCGCCCAAATCAAATGTGTGGAAAAAGGAAATTCAACTCAACCCACACCATTCTTCCATCCACACCAACCAAACCAACCTAAACCGTTACTTTTTTTCTCCCCAATCCAGACCAAAACCGTTTCTCTAACTATGGTCTAAACCCATCACAAACCAAATTTAAACCCACAAGTTTTCTAAGCCCTTACTATAACATATTGATGTGGGTTCGGCTTTGACATGGGGCCCACATATTGATCTGACGGTGTCAATTGGCATCAAATAGTTGCATGCTAAAATAAATCATCTGCAACAAATTTCGGTTAATTTCGATAAAATTTTATAATGTGAACACGAGCTTTTATTTTTAGGGTCCGACTTTGATGCGGAACCCACATATTGATCCGGCGGTGTCAATTGGCGTGAAATAGCTACATGCTTCAATAAATCATCTGCAACAAATTTCAGTCGGTTTTAGATAAAATTTTATAATGTGAACGCGAGCTTTTATTTCTAGGGTCCGACTTTGATGCGGGGCCCACATGTTGATCCGGCGGTGTCAATTGAAATGAAATAGCTACATGCTTCAATAAATCATCTGCAACAAATTTTAGTCAGTTTTGATAAAATTTTATAATGTGAACACGAGCTTTTATTTCTAGGGTCCGACTAATATTCGGTTTCTTGGATCGCGAACCGTTCTAATTCATGGGCTCAACTCATTTTAGAACCAAACCAATTACACCTAATCCAAACAAGTGCAAAACTGTTTTTTATAGAATCTAAACCAAACCAAACCAAACCACTAATAGACCAATCCATCTGCAACCAATCTAAACAAGCCCACAACAGAAACGAATCCACTAAAACCATTGGAGCCCAAAACGTCAGGCTAATTTGGGCCGATCATCCATCGTGCGCCCAAGTGGACTCACCCGAGCCTAACTTTGCTCGCTGCCGCTGCTCCACCTCCGCCAACCGTCACAGCTAGCCGGAGTAGGTTGGTCGGCGAGGGGCCGGAGAGGAGCCTCACGACGGCGAGCCTTGAGGCGGCGCCGGAGGAGCCGGCGCCGGAGCAGGGCTTGGTCCTTGTGCTCGTCGGGCCGGAGTTGTCCCGAGCTTGCCGGGAAATCACCCTCAAGCGCTTCATGTGGGATCCGACCGCGGCGTCGCCTCCGAAGGACGAGGCCGTTCAACGGCGTCAACCTTGTCGATTCTGCCAGACGACGCAGCGCCCCGTCGCCTGGAAAGCAGCTATCACGGAGACTAGGGGCGTCTTTGATATGGGCCAAAATCTGGTGCCCGAGCCCGTGGGAGCGAGAGAATCTTGTTTGATTTCGCTTTCGTTCCCGGGCTGCCCCTCGTGGATGCAAAACACATTCTCTCTCTTGGCTCGCCGCACGCTCCTCCGCTGCGTTTCTCGAGCCGTGCTCGTTCGAAGACGGAGCTCGTCTTCCGGTTACCTCCCCACGCTCACCTACCTCTTCCCTCCAACTCAGCCGGCGCCCTAGTCTCTCATGCCGCCGTCGCGGGCGAAGCGGAGACGCGATGGCGCTGAGGTCGTCGGCAACGTCGTCGGGGAGCGTGTCGATCTCGCGGATGCTCCCGAGCGAAGCGGTAGGCGGTGCCAGGCGCGGCCGATGGAGGAGGACACGGAGTCATCCGCGTCGCCGGCGGAGGAGGCCGAAGTTGGAGCGGTCGCCGGTGATGGAGAGCGAAATGAGGTTGGCGAAGCGCCGATCTCGAGGCCGCGCGCCAAGGTGGACGAACGTGGTGGAACTCGTCCTCGAGGGCGCGCCATGGCGACCTCCGCACGGCGCCGCTAAAATCTCATATTTGGTTTTGGAAATTGATGACACACTTGTGGTACTAATCCTTTGCTCTAAGTGTGACTTATGAGATAGGATTAGATGGATGGCGTGGAGCATGATGATCATGAACATGGGCGATGATGATGGACATGGTGGATCGTCAAGCTTCGGTGATCGGCTTGATAGGAACCCGGGAGATCAAGGCAAAGGTATACTTGATAGGGTTTTTCTTTTCGGTGATCAAGACACGATAGAGTGTGTGATCACATTATAGGATAGATAGCCGACTGTCAAGAGGGGATGCCGCGACAATCCTTTGATGAAGTGCTTCTAGGTCCAATTGACTTGCATATTGCATTTAGGACATGAGAGCACTAACTTCGTTCTTGACTAACCGATCGAAATGCTAACATAAGTGATAACGTGATCATCTTCGATGTGTTGGCAACTTGAGGCAAGAGGCGAAGCAAGGTTGAAGCAAAGGGCGACAACAATATTGAAGAACACGCAGAAAGTGCGACCGGGCCTTGACCGACCGGATCCTCGACCGGATTCACGGTTTTTGACCGGAGCGTCCGGTCAGTGAGTCCGGCAGAGAGCATGTTTCCCGGTGTGTGGTCAACGGTTGACCGGACGCACACACCGGAAGCATCCGGTGCTCGACCGGACTCGCGCTCTCGATGCTGTCAGCTGTGGGCCAGGGGGCTCTGTCGGTTGTGACCGGATGCACGGTCGGCTGCGACCGGAAGCATGACCGGACCTGCTGGTGCGTCCGGTCACCCCGCAGAAACCCCTTTTCAATGCCTAACGGCTCTATCTCGTGAGTGGGTCTATAAATACTTGGATGGCCGGTGTTTGGACCTCTCTCTTTCACATTTGAACACCCTAACATACTTGTGAGCAAGTGAGACCCCCCTCCACTCATCTCTCCATCCTTAACTCGAATTCTTGGTGAGATTGAGAGTGATAGAAGTGCATTGCATCATCGGTTGCATTCTAGAGGCACTTCATCCTTGAGAAGCCGCGGGATTTCGTGTCTCTTGGGAATTTGCTTGGTTCCCTAGCGGCTTGGAGCAAGAGGCGGTGTTGAGCTCAATTGGAGCTTGTTCGAGGCCACACCGGTGGATTTGTGAGGGGTCGTTCCTTACCTCGCGAGAGATTCGCGAAAGGAGCACTAGTGGATTGCTCGTGGCTTGTTGGACCCTCTCTTGTGATCGGTTTGCTTGAGCTCCCATCGGGGATTTGGCACCGGCCATTAAGCTTAGCAATCGTCAAGTGAGTGTGTCACCACAATGGGGACTAGCGTCTTGGGCAAACCGCGTGAACCTCGGTGAAAAATCATCGTGTCTTGTGTGCTAGCTCGTTGGAGATTTCTTGTACACGGTGATTGACTTCAACCTCGACACTACACCGGTGGTATTGTATTCTAGCACCACTTTGCATTTCTTCGATAGCATATCTTGTTAGGGTGCTAGTTAGTTATCTTGTTAGCTTGAGTAGTTTGCTTAGTCTTGTTAGCTCCTAGAAGTAAAATTAGTTAGTCTTGCTTGATCACCTAGGAGTAAAACTAGAGACATAGCCTTGTGTGGATTAGAGACAATAGAATTGAATTGTGGCTTGCATAGTTAGCGTGTAGCATCGCTTATTTAGCTTCGCCATCTTTTATACTAATCCGGTGCTTAGTGTTGTTGCAAGAATTTTTAATAGGCTATTCACCCCCTTTAGCCATTAGGACCTTTCACCGCTCTCGGACGGCGGGGGCGATGATAGGTGGCGCTGGCTGCCGGCGGCCGCGGCGGCGGCGGCGGCACGGCCTGCGCCGGCGCGTCGGCGGCAGCGGAGGAAGCGGTCTGCCTCGGCGTGGTCGCCGCCGCCGTCGAACAACATGGGCTCGTCGGCCCCGGCCCGCCGACGGCGAAGTCCCACCAAGATCACCAAATAAGCTCCGCCGCCTCCGGCTCAGCGGCCGATCCGTCCATGGGTGGCAAGCTGGGTTGACTCCTCGCCTCCACCCACGATCCACCACCTCCTCTTCTTCCTCGATCCGGCCGCTCGGGCCGGGCTGGCTCTGCGGCCGGTGCGCGGGGCGGCAGCGGCTGCATCACCACCGCGTGATGGTGGCGCCGGTGAAGATGGTCGGCGCCAACCTGTTCCGCACAATGCCACCGTCGGTGGCGCCCTGCCGCCACAGCTCCGCCACCCACCGAGTGTTTGATGAAATCCCAAAGAGGGGAGGGGGTGGTAAGAACACCAAACGCCAGGTGCAAGGTCACCATATTCTCTTGTACCATATCAAACACAAATATGCACTGAGCCTGTCTCCGGAGAGAAAAAAAAAATCAAACAACAGGATTGTATGGGTGGAGGCTGGCTCTGGTTGGCCACAGCCTAGCTCATGAACCAGGCTCGCCGGGCCAAGAAATCAAACACACCCTAGGTGTACCGACGGTTGTCCGTGCCCTTAGATTTTTCTTTGCCCTCTCGCCACGTCCTCTCTCTCTCTTGTTTTTTCCCTGGCCGTTTCTCCTCCCCTTGCTGCAATGGAAGTTGCGCCGGACCGAGCCTCGAAGCGATCATTGGACGTGTAACGTGTTGGTGCAGTGCGGGACACTACAAATGGTGGGCACTGTCATCACGAGACTATGAATGGATCGTACGAAATCACGTGCTCGAGAGTAAAGAAAACTCGAACAACTGCTAAACGGTCGCGTCGTACCGTTTGGTTTCAAGGCTCTCCTTCGGTTTATGGCGTCTTTCCACCCGTACAAAGAAAAAAAAGCACGTGTAGATGTGCGCAAGGCGATCAGGTAGGTACGACTCGTGGACCAAAATGAAGCCGCGTCATCAAGGTATAAACAAGCCACGGCGCAAACACAAACACAAACAAAGCAACAACATTTCCGTCATCTTCTCGCTCAATCTCCTGCAGGGTGCAACGGTGTATTCCCTGAAATGGCGAGACACGACGAGAAGGCAAAGAAGCATATGCGCCCCGCCGCCGGTGATGAGCAGCCACCTGGTCTCCTTGGTGGAGCTCGGCGCACGGCCTCGAGGTCACCGTCGTGTTCGGCGGGCGGACGGACAGCAACGCGACCGAAGGGGCTGCCGCTGCGCACCCTGGGGAGGTGGCTGCCAAGGTGAGGTGGCTGATGGAGTCGAACGGCGGAAGGAAGCTCCGGGAGAGGACACGACACGCTCCCGAAGCAGAGGAAGACCACGCTCCGCGCCGGCTGCGCGTCCAGCCATGTCAGGGACTCGTGCTTCCCTTCGCCTCCCCTCTCCTCTCCCAGTACCACCAACGGGCCGACGCAGAACAGCCTCGGCACCGGCTCGCCGGGGCGGGGGCTCCCCTCTTGGATCGCCTTCACGGCGCGGAGCTCCAGCCACTCGAACGTGTTCGCCAGTACGCCCTTCGCTCTGGCCAGCTGCTCGAAGAGACCAATGATGGTCTTGTACTTCCAGCAAGTTGGAGGCCAGGACCGGGTGGAAGTACAACAAGGAGCGGCCCATGTCCCCGAACGAGACGTCACGACGGGGATTTGCAGGTAGGCAGCAAGCGGCGAGGCGCCGGACGTGAACAAGAGGTAGGCCAGGAGCCCGAGCTCCTCGGCAGCGTCGAGCACGCACCCGCAGAAGAAGTCGAGGACGAGCGCCTTGGCCCTTGACGGACGGGAGGGACCGCACGAAGGCAACGAGCGCGGGGTTGCTGGCGCGGAGATCGGCGATGAGCGTGATGAAGGGGTCGGCCTCGTCGCCGGAACGGGTGGTTGCCGGCGGGAGCAGGTGGAAGGAGACGGACGGGTAGGAGTCAGAGAGGCGCGTGACGGTCTTAAGGGATGGCCACGGTGACGGGGCGCCGTGGCCGGCCAAGCGGCCGGCGAGCTGAACCATGTGGTGGTGGACCTGGCTGTGGACAATCCATGTGTACAGCACCACGTACGGCGCTGCCCATTTGTTGTATATGTGGCAAATGATCTGTGTGCACTATCGTGTCTTGGTCTCTAGGCAGATCAAGCAGTGGAAGGCAATAATGTGATGTTTGGTGGTGGTCGACGCTCTGATGGCAAACGTGCTACAACTGCCGGGACATACGTTACGCAACCACGCTGAAGATTTGGTGCCTTTTTTATATTTATATAGACTTTACGTGGTACTTTTATCAGCCGAGAGGAAAAATGGAAAGATCTTGCACAAACTGTAATTGCTACCACTGCAACAGTATGAATTGGCACTACTATCATACTGTCATGTAAATTCTCGGTGCTGAATATGTAAAGGAATTTCTTCTGAACCTCTTTGCACCTGACCTGTAGTCCAAAGTCCCCGCCCTGCAATTGGCACTGGAGTCGTGCCTTCTGCTCCGCCATCACTCTAGCCCGCCTTGCTTCGGGGTTGATGCCATTGTTGTTGTCGTCGTCTGGCCGTGGGCCACCGACGTCACGTTTCGGCGACCGGGACTTCCAATACACCATTCTGATTGCTTCCCCTGAGCTTTGGCCTTATGATGTTGCAACTTGCCAAACAAGGCGGCGTTGTGTACCTTCGTGCGCTCTACTGTCGTTCTAGCTCGTCTTGCTTGGATATTGACGCCGTCGTCGTTGCTTTGCCGTGGGCCACCGACGTCGCGCTTGGCTTGGAGTCGTCTCGGGGGTGGACACTATCGTTATTGCCGTCGTCGTTGCTTGGTCGTGGGCCACCGACGTCGCGCTCGGATCCACCTAGGCAGGCGGTCGCCGAAAGGTGTGTGGCGCCCCCTTGATGCTCTACTACATAGGTTTTGGCGGCCGAGATTTCCATTCCTCTATTCAGTTTGCATCTACTGAGTATCGGCCTAGTGATGTTGCATCTCGCCTGTGTGGCTTGGTGGAGTGCTCCTCTGTTTCTTGACCTCGGTAGTAGTTGCTGTCTTTGTTTGTTTGTAGCCACTATCTTTGTGGTTGGGTTAGGTTGTGTTTTTGTAGTGTTGTGTTATTTTGTTCAGTCGGTGTTACTTATTCTCTTAATGAAAATGACACGTGA
>JADLZK010013203.1:0-133124 GCA_015847255.1 Hyparrhenia diplandra | reverse complement strand
TTGAAGGAGATAGGCTTGTGATCAACCGTAAATGCAAGGCCCCTGTGGAGTGGAGGCTTCATCCCAAGATTGAAGTGTCTTCCCGTTGTTCGCTTTGAGGTTATCTTCTTGTATTAAGTTTGTTATATATTAAGCATTATGTTTTGATATTTCCTTTAATTGTAACTATATGTGAGATTTGACTTCTGGGCTCACATATGGTGTGTATCCGGGTTTTTGTTCTTAAAACCGGTATGACAATTGGTATCAAAGCTATGTTGACCGGTAGGGACGCAAGCCTAGATAGAAATTGGTCGCCTTAAGGATTTGAATTGCTTCAACCTCCTTGTTCAATAAACCATGGTATTTTCCTCCATTCTATATCTCCATCCTTGATGATTATCTCCTCCTTGGTGCTTGTTTTAATAAAACTTTGTTCACATCTCCACTTTGCTTTGACATGCTATTAGAGTCTTTTTTTGTCACCTTCGGCGTCATCCGGAGAAGAGCTTTAGGATCTTTCCCTTTATATAAAGAGAACGATAGATCCAAAAGTTAAGTCAATGTTTGAGTTGTGCACTTCAATTGTTATGTTGAGTTGTCTTAATGATTTTGTTTGTTTTGAATCTTTGTTTGATTGCAATGATGTTGTAGATTCTTCCTACAATATCATTTAGATAGTCTAATAAGGCATAAGGATTAATGAATAGATAGTTGGGGTGGTTTTTCCCGTCTACGTAGTGTGTTCTTTATCTAAGCAGGTTGGTGGTTATCATGCTATATCTCCATACCGATGTCCAAAGATCATGAAGCTTTTATGGATGAAATTAGATTTCTATATCTTTCATATGCCCTTGGAATTTTGATGCAAGTGAGTTTCTCTTTGATATCAGAAGGTCATTATGATAGATAACTCACACATGAGACCATTCTTGCTACCATTTTGTGCCCCTAGTTGATCTTTTTTCTTAAGGGGGTAGCCAAGATAAAGGTGTTTGTTATCTCTATGTTTGGATCTTCCCTTGTCTCTCATCCTATGATGTCACCTCAAGAAGTTGCATTTAAGAATGTTAAGAGTGACTGATCCCTAATGCATTCATGTTGGAAACAGATGGTTACTACCAGGAGAGGTGCTTCACATGGAGACCGGAAGGATGCTACCACTTCCAATCCACCACCAACAACAAATACTTCAATTATAGACCAAGCTTTGACGACACAGACTCAGCTATTGCAAACTCTTGTTCAACATGTGACGAACAACCAACAGCAAGCACCAACTATTAGCAAGCGTGGTGAATTTATGATGGGACACCCACCAACATTCTCTCATGCAAGTGACCCACTAGAAGCAGATGACTGGCTTAGAGTTGTGGAGCGACATCTTGACATAGCCGAGTGTAATGACAATCAAAAGGTACTTTATGCTTCCGGACAACTTCAAGGTGCAGCTGAGGACTGGTGGGAATCTTTCAAGTATGGACGTACCAATGATGCCCCTCAGATCACTTGGCAGGAGTTTAGAGATAATTTCAGATCTTATCACATTCTGCTGGGTTTGATAGAGCTTAAGCATGAAGAGTTCCTCAACTTAAAAGCAACGTTCCATGTCGGTTTGCGAGTATCGTGGATCGGTTTACTCGGTTATCACGATATGCTCCCGAAGAGGTTGATAGTGATGCTAAGAAGCAAAAGGCGGTTCTTGAAAGGACTAAATGATGAGTTGCAACTACAAATGGTGACCTGTGAATATGCTGATTTCCAAACAATGGTGGACAAGGCAATAGTAGTTGAGAACAAACGTCGAGAGATGGAAGAGAAGAAAAGAAATATGGAACACCAACCTACAAGAAGCGTGTTTATCATTCTCAACCGTAACATCTATCACATCAATTGGATTTGCATGATGGTATCGAGGAAGATCAATACCAACAACCTAATGATGTAGAGCAACACTATAACTCCCAAGAGCCCTTCTTGTCATCTTCTATCACCATGATGGAACCCAAGTATTGTTGATAATGAAGAATGTTATCCCGATGGTGAGATTGGACCCGAGCAAGCTCTTACGAGAGGGTAATCTGGAGACAAAATCAGCAACAACGAAGCGAAAGAGAAAAAATGTAAGTCCCGTAAGAAGCATGCCCAAGTAGGAGAAGTGAAACAAAACTATGTCCAAGGAAGGTTGAATCATGTGGATTCATTTACCATTCACGTATCTAAGAAAGTGGTGCAAGGTTTGGTTCGATAAGCTCATCAAATGCATTTGTTTTGTTTGACCCTAGTGCTTCACATTCGCTTATCTCTACCGGTATGTGGCAAATCGAAAAATCATGAAAGTTCCAACAAGAAGGCCGGTGATAGTTCATTCCCCAGAAGGAGAAATAAGGTCGAGATCATGTATGTCCGAAAGTGAGCCTTGTCATAAATGGGAATAATTTCACCGCAACACTTCTTGTTTTAGAGTTAAAGGGTACGTATGTGATTCTCGGTAGAGGGTGGCTATGTTCTCACCATGGAGTAGTTCAATATGCCCAACGTTCTGTGCTTCTAACAACACCATCAGGAGAACAAATCGAGTACCAGGGTTTTCAATCTCAACCTGAGGAAGATGAAAATATCCTCCTTGAGGGTGAGTGCATGGAGGATGCTATGATTAATGGTGGTACTTCAACCATTGATGTAGCAGTAAAAACATATTTGGAAGAAATTGATATGACAGACAATCAAGCATATGCAGATTACCTCATCAGGATCTTAGCCACTGATCGGAGGATGTTTAATGGAGAGATGACTAATGTGTGTAAGGTTCAATGGAGTAACCACACCGAAGAAGAAGCAATGTGGGAACACGAGGAGTCTATGCGGACTGGGTTTCCTCATCTCTTTTGAGTTGTAAATCAATGGAGTTAGCAGTCAAGATAGATATGTATCTATCCGGAATAATAGCCATTTTTTAGTGGAATCTTTGTGCACCAGTTGTAATCTTGAGGCATGAGTTGTTGGATAAGATTGGATTTAAGTGCTGAAGTTGGAATGTGTTATCAAGATCTTCTTCTTGTTTCTCTCCCCCCGTGATTCGAAAGTCTCTTCCTAATCTCGGGACGAGATTCATCTTAAGGGGGGTAGAATTGTAACACCCCAAATTTTGCCATTTTCAAAAATAGGATAAAATGATTTAATTATGCATTTTGTGAGCATTCCAATTTAGGTAAATAATAAATTTTGAGAAATTAAAATAAAATATAAGGTGTAGATACATGATTGTGCACTCATGCCGATGCATTTAATTTATTGAGTGAGTGGTTTTACCAAACTTTGAAAAGGAATTCAAAAAAGCTTTTTTGAAATTGGCTTTGGAAATGAATTTATAAAAAGAAAAGAGCTTTTCTTCCCTCCTCTCTTTTCTTCTTGTTTTGGCCCACCGCATCGCATCCTCGCGGCCAGCCTAGCGGCGGCGGGCAAAGAGCCAGCGGCCGGCCCTTGGCCCAAGAACGCGCCTCCGCTCACGGGCCGGCCCAGCAAGCCCCGCGCCCCGCCTGCACGCGGCCGCCCGCCCGCACCGGCCGGCGAGCACGGGCCCGCCGGCGTCGGCCCCGCTCTGATGTCGTCTCCCCCAAGAGGCGGACACCGCACCCGAACCGCCCTGCCACCGCGTGGCGCGCTGCGCTCAGCCCGAGATGGCGGCCCTATAAAAGCAGATGCCGTCGCCCCCGCGCCTCCCGTTTGCCTAACTCGAGCAGCGCCGCCACGACACTCAGCCTAACCCTAATTGCCACCACCTCGAGCACAAAAGCCGCCGCTTCGATCTCCCCCTGTGTGTCCGGCGGACGAATCACCGTCGAGCTCCACCGTGTGGTAAGGAACCCGCTGAGGTAGCCGTGGTCCTCCCTCTCCCCTCCCCTTTGCGCCCGCTACTCGCGGCCATGGCGTCGCCACCGCCGCCGATCGTCTCCAGCCGCTAGCGCCGTCCGGTGGCGCGTCGGCGTTCAGGCCCGGCTGCGGAGTGCAAATTCCGCCGCATGCTCACCCGAACCCGGATGTCGCCATTCCGCGAACTCCGGCGACTCTTTTCGCCGCTCGCCGAACCCGCCGCCATAATCCCGCCGCCCGACGACCTTTGACTTCACGGCCATCCGCGAATCACGGATTCACCTCGGCGGCCCAGATCTAACTGGGCGTACCTGGCCAACCGTGAGTCAACATCGCGATCTGCGCCGACGTGGCAGCCACGCAGATATGCCACGTCGTCGCCACGTCAGATAGACCGCGTCAGCGCGGTCAATAGTCGATCGACCCTAGTCGTTTTCGCGAAAGCCCCTGCGCAGTTTTCTATTTTGCGTCAAGGTCGACCCAGTTCAAAAGTTATTAGATTACAGCCCCTGACCGCCTGTTTTTATGAGTTGAACCTCGGCGGCTATGGTTAATAACAATCTAGCCCCTGGATCCTCGCAGATGTGCCCCCGAACCTTGTTTTGGCCATAACTTACTCATTTTAAAACCGTTTTTGACCCGCTCAAGTTAAGTGCGTTAGGTTCGTGAA
Source organism: Hyparrhenia diplandra (assembly GCA_015847255.1). Lineage (NCBI taxonomy): Eukaryota > Viridiplantae > Streptophyta > Magnoliopsida > Poales > Poaceae > Hyparrhenia > Hyparrhenia diplandra. Next base: position 128,602 of record JADLZK010013203.1, on the reverse strand, counting down.
TAACGTAAACTACGCGTTTGTAGTGTTGTTAACCGTGTTTTTGAACTTTTCAAATTAAAAGTTTGATTTAATTTGTTTTACTAAAGTAAATCTTGTTTAATTCATAACTTTCACGCTCTAGCTCCGATTTTCGTGATCTTCGTGGTTCGTGTGATCGTAGTGAGACATAGATTTGTTTTATAACCCTTTTATCTTGTTTTCATACTGTTGGTGTAATGTTCTAATATAGTTCTATTGTTTGCTTCGTGTATGATTTCTGGATGCTTGTGTGGTGCTTTGTGATGATGTCCAGTCGGTGAGTCCTTCGTTTGGTGGCCTAGAAGAGGAAGTTGGTGATCAAGTAGATGTTGAGCAGTTCCTGGAAGATCAGGAATTATTTGAAGATCAGGATCCTCAGGAGTTCTTTGAGGAATTAAATAAGAAGGAATCTGAGTTTAAGGCAAGTATAGCATGGGACTATCCTTGTTACCTATACACTTTATAATCATGATTCATATGCATGTGTCCACCTTGACAAACTTAGAGATTATAACATAGTTATTGTTATCTTATACCTTGCTGCCTATGGGGATGTTTGCATATGGGTAGTATTTTGCTAGTGCTTAACTTTTAATAAGCATGATCTAATTAATGATGAATATGATGTATATAATGGTTTATATGAGATGATGTTTACCAACCTGGACCATAGGGCAAGAGCTCATGCTTTTACATGATGCACTTGGCTCTCCATAAGGACTTATCCTTTGGCAAAAGCTGGGACTTACAGTACAGCTGTGGGGGTTATATGGCTCTGACTTTAGTCGGTCAATGGACCTTTCCTATCTTGTCGGGGTTACCCTCTTTGTGGCGCAAATGGGGAAGGTCGATCGTGGGAAATCTGCTACCGCGGGTTGGATCCTACAGAATAACCATTGAATCCTAGCGCTTTGACATTTTAGAAGAACCATTGAAAGGCTTTATATGATTCTTGGTGTATTGGGCCTTGCTAACCCATGCATTTGAGAATCATGACTCACAAAGAAAGTGTACACCTCTACGCAGAGTTTGATCAAACCGATATATCAGCCGTGCTCACGGTCACGAGCGGCCCGAAAAACTCAAGGAATAGTGATCTATGGATGTTGAGATTGAGATAAGGTTGAGACATGGATTTAAGTTGAAGGTGACTACGATGATGACGTTGAAGATGGTGATGGAGATTATGACTTGCTCTTATTTATAATGTGGGTATATTTGGGGCTTAAGCACAACTTCTTGCTAAATTAATACTAAAATTGTGACTTATTAAAATGCTTACCGCAGTTAAACCAGTGTCGGCCTTGGAGCTTCATAACCCCATGTTATATTTTATGGAGTTCGACATGGATCGGACTCACCCTTGCAATTTACCACTCAAACCAGGATGTTGCAAGATTGCTAGAGTTTTGAAGGAGACACTACAAGAGGAACACCCCTCTAGCAACGCATATATACATTGTTAAAAGCCTAAATAAGTGTTTCTAGGGTCTATACCAACGCATGTTTATGTGTTGCTAGAAGTGGCGTTGCAAGGTACTTTTGCATCACATATATATGCGTTGGTTAGAGAGGTGTATATGTGTTGCAAGCTAGCAACGGATGTGCCTACGCTTCACCAACACATACATGTGTTGCTGCAGAATTACCCCATATGCTTCATGATCGTTATTACAATTGCATTTTTTTTTTCTGCAAGATAGCTCGGCCAATTAAATATTTTATTATACTCCATACGAACCACAGCTATAAACTTCGGATCAAGACAAAACCAGATAATATTGAATACTTTATTAGATATAAATGATTTTTACATCTGTACATAGACGAAAATAGCACAAAGTGTAATTGTATACAATGATTGACTAATTACAGAGTTTGATAAAATAAAATACACACTATATCTAAAAAATGGCCGCAAGAGAAAAAAAAAATGTTCTTCGTCCTTCAATCATGTGAACATCCCAAAATATCGTGTACTTGTCCTCTGTCAAAATATAGAGTGCATTTGTAAGAACATATACATTTGGAACTGTTTTTTTCACTGAATGTATCTATCTCACTGAAGGAAAATACAAAGCTAATGTGTATATACCTGTTCCTAGGCAATCATTATCTAAAAAAAAAAAACTGTTCCTAGGCAACTCTCACGGATCTAAAGATCCATTCATGTTCTTCTGCTAGAGCCCTGCCAGAAAAGCAGTTGAACTGAATTAGCACTTAAGCCATGTTAAAAATAAATTGGATCTCAGTAGGTGCTCCAGTCCATTCTCTGTCCTATTATCAAGTCTAATTGACTAGAGAAGAACGACACCAAGTGTGTGATCACCATATTCCAATGAACGGCATCTATATGACAACAAAAGGTATTCAGATGAGCGGAGGAATACCTTACGGTTGGAACTTGGATGTGCAGACAGAGAATGGAAGTTACAAGATGTCTCTTCTGACCTGTATCAGATCTGCCACTTTATTAAATTTTAAGAATCTGCGTACAATGCAATAGTCAGGAGACAGGAATACTCATATCTACGAGAAATCAGAGAGTGCTGAACAAAAATAGTAAAGAACACAAAAGGGAGTCAGGGATTGACAAGTTAAAAAGATTTTGTTGCCCCTCTGCATCACTGTTACAACACGAACAGTCAGTAACTCAGTAAATCGATCCCTTTTTACAAGGTTACCATAGACACTAACCACCATGCCTCCGCCTATTCTCTGGATTGAAAAAACAAACAAATAAAAACGAAATTAGTGGAAACCAATTGGGGATTAGAAGGAATCTATGAATTTGAGAAAGATACAAATAAACTACTAACCAAATCCGCATCTGAGGAAAGTCGAGTAGGAAAATACCTCCAAGATAGCACCGTTCAATGGAGTTTATGGACGTTCTTGGTACTGAAGCAGCACGACAAAAAACCATCAGGTTCTTTCAAGAATGTATTGGCATTTGGTCTTTAGTGACGACCTTTCCTCCATATTTAGTCACCAGAACTGTTCAACGCTGTGGCATACTGACAGTTCCTCTTGGCCAACATGTATGTCTAGCTTAACGCTGCATGCAAATGGAAAAGCGTGTCCTAGATACTTACTAGTTTTGAATACGCAAGAGTTTTAGTAGCTGATGTCAAGTCAATGCATTTTAGTACACATTGCAAATTGGAACCAGAAAGGACAATATCGAAAGTTCACAATCATTTCTATGCTTCTCAAAATATGGGGATCTGCTCCAATAATACTCCACCCTATTTCTTAAAATTACACACAGGACCTCAAAATTATTTTAACATAATATTTCTTGTCATGAGCCTAGCTGGCCAAACCATCGAGGGTCCCAGTCTATCCCAGACCGAGCTCGACAGCACATCCACTATCTGGACCATGCGGTTGAGAGACCCAGGAGGCTGCGCTATGGCAATACACCTCCCACCTTGGTCAATCAAAGATATTGATAGGATCAGACAAGGCTTTCTTTAGAAAGGAAGGAAGGACATAAATAATCAACTACTAGAATCATGACTTGTTACTGAGAAGCACTACAGTGCATATATGTGATTCTATTCGAGAAATAAATATACTATTGCAGTAGCACTAATACCTATCACTAGATAATTGCATTTACTCGGTGTCGTTTGTACGTGAGAAATCAAATACCACTGGCTGTGCATTTTGGTTCCTATATATATACCTCCCAACACAGTTGATATTCAGATCACCATTCAGAACAATCTCATTGATACATTCTGTATAGCGTGAACAAAGGTAGATATTGGAAGTCCATAATTAAGTGTATCCAGCAGATATATAGGAGTTAGAGGCATTGGGAAAATGATAGATGCCAAGTCATCAGTTTGGGTAATAGAGTCATCCACCATGGGTCCATGGTACAAGCACAACTAGACGGCACGATCTGGTACTTTGCGCACAATCATACCAAGCTGCTTCACTTTAGACAGATTCGTGACCGCAAAGATATGTTGCACTACTACATAAAACAACTTCGGTGGCGGTTATTTGTGATTTTCGGTGGCAGTTTTCGTAACCGCCGCCGAGCAAAGGTCCCGTTAATTGATGATTAACTGTGGAGGTTTTTAAAACAATGCCTCTTAGTTTAGAGGTGAATTTTATTGGCATAGACTTAAATCAGACGTACATGTCTCTTAGTTTAGAGGTGAATAGGGATATAAATGAAAATAATTGTTTACGGCTTAGTGAGTATTTTTTGTGTATTATTGATTTTGCTGAAACATTTAAACAATAGGCACATTTCTGTCAGCAAGTCACTTATGGTAAAACAATATGATGTACTTATTTTATATGCAACACTGCATAATTTAAAATTATCGAGCAAAATTCTGTGGGTTTGCGTATGCTAAATTTAAGTCTTTCATGAATGGCAAGAACCGCACAGTTACATATAGTGGGCCAATAATAAATGATCCTGTCATTATTGAATTTACCTGGAGTTGAGCCTGCGACGTAGATCACTGAGTGAATTTGATGTCCTATACATAACTGCACACTCAATCGAATTATTCTATAGTTCCATCTATAAATTTGACATCAGAAGTATATCAGGCCTCCAAAGAAGTTTCCATGGTGCTAGTACCCTAGCTAACTCTGAAACCCCAACACATGCGGTCATGCACATCAGGTGTAAAAGGTGGAGGTGATAGGATTGGGAGGTCTCAAGGATATCAATTATGGTTCAATGACCGATGAGTGTGTTTTTACCTCTTGTACAGACGGCTGACAGCTAATAGTGTTTGCTCGGTGCAGACACACTTCGAGTGATGCTCGTCATGGTCGTCGTGGCAAAGAGGAAGCCACGCCTGAATTTCTTTTTGTCTTTTTTCCATTCTTTTCTCCAGTCATCCACACTTGTTGCCTCTAGCAATAGCGTGGATCCATCAAAAGTCCAGATTTTACCTGATGAGGAGAATATAGTATGTAGATCCAGATATGCATTGATCAACTGTTTGTATAAGCCACAAAAAATTAGTCATGGTAATTACACATGATCACAGCAGAATAAAGCCTTTTATAATACGAGAGCTGATGTGAATTATCCACCGCAGTTGACTGTTTTATCCTTTCTCCAATTTGTCTGCCATGCGTGCATGTTTTATCTTTATAATATCAAATTGGAAACCATGTACTCCCTCGGGATGGTATTAGAAGTCGTTTTGGAGAAGGTTTGAGTCAAACATCGGGAATATAAATCATCAATAAGTTTTAAGTTGTTGAGTTTGTAAATGTAAAAATTATATGGGTAGATTTGTCTTAAAAAATACTTTGATAAAAGTATACATATATCACATCTCCATAAATATTTATATAATTATAAGTGGTCAAAGTTGTGTTTTGGAAACCGTGTCGCTGTCCTAAACGACTTCTAATACCATTCCGGAGGGAGTATGTAGACAAGTAGTATGAACTGTACTTTCAAGAATGTATTGACCTTTGCTCCTGTTTTTAATTAACTGCTCCTCGTTTTTTAGTGACGACCTTTCCTCCATGTTTAGTCGGCAGAGTTGTTCAATGCTGTGACATACAGACAGTTCCTCTCGCAAAGAACGTATTTCTAGCCCAACCTTGCTTGCAATGCAAGAACGTATCCCAGCAAGTTACTTGTTTTGAATACACAAAGAGTTGATGTCAAGTCAATGCATTTTAGTACACATTGCACATTGGAACCAGAAAGGACACATTTTAGTAGCACAAATCCAAAGTAATCTCTCCTTTGTTCCGTGCTCGCTGGTTTCAGAGACAGGCGACCTCCATTCGTCCATTCCTCGTGACTGTCCTCTTACGCTGGGATGAGATGGCAGACCAAGCACCTCCACTATCTGGACCATGCGGTCAAGAGAGCTAGGAGGCTGTGCTGTGCGTTCGCCATCACGGCGGTGTCACACAAGGCTGGGAACAATCCCGGCCAGGGACATCCGGTGCTCTTCATTCCCTCCGTAACAGGAGTGGCATCCAAGCTTGGCGCAAAGAGAAGTAACTAGTGTTTCAGAATCTAGGAGAGAATGAATGCTTCAAAGTTACGTTGGTGGCTTGCAGCGAGGTACTGTATTTCAGTTACACACGACAATACAAATGACACATTCTACTATAGTTTATTATACCTCGTACTGATGATTTATCTTGCTATGACAATACACCTCCCTTCCACCCTGGTCAATCAAAGATGTTTATAGGATTAGACAAGGCTTTCTTTAGAAAGGAAGGAAGGATATAAATAATCAACTACTTCTGTCCATGTCAATGTTCTCAATCATGACTTGTTACTGAGAAGTACTACAGTGCATATGTGATTCTGTTGGAGAAATAAATATACTATTGCAGCACTACTAATACCTATCACTACACAATTGCATTTACTCGATGGCTCGAGCGAAAAATCAAATACCACTGGCTGTGCATTCTGGGTTCCTATATATACCTCCCAACGCAGCTGAAAGTTCAGATCACCATTCAGAACAAACTCATTGATACATTCTGTGTAGCGTGAACAAATGTAGATATTGGAAGTCCATAGTTCAGTGTGTCCTGCAAATATGTAGGAGTTAGAGGCATTGGGAATGTGATAGATGCCACATCATTGGTTGGGGCAACAAAGTCATCCAGCATGGGTCCATGGTACAAGCAAACTTGACGGTATGATCTGGTACTTTGCACACAATCAAACCAAGCTGCATCACTTTAGATGAATTCTCGGTACAGAGAGGGACCAGCTGCAGTGTTTCTCCAGAGATCACTAGCTAGAGTGGATTGATGACGCACAGTTTTGATGAGCGAGACAGATAGCAAGCAAGAAAGGTGGGATTACAGAGCAGCACCGATGCGAGCACTAGGGCAATGCCATGCAGAATAACAAGGCGTTTTTTTGTATGTCAACAAAACCTGTTGGCCTAAAATAAGTTCCAAGGGTTTCCTCTATGGTGATCACACAGAATGTTAGTGCCTTTTCCACTCGACCGCACCTTGTGTTTCCTCTATTCTTTTCTTTTCCCCAAATTTCCCAGCCTCCAACACTTCCACACAGGAATGACTTCATATCTGCCCTTCTACATATCTGTGTGGTGACATGGTGCCGTTATTTGTGAAAGCTGTGGCGTTCTCGGTAAGCGCCTGCTCACAACTTATGGATTGTATGTGAAAGGGGATGCGGTAGGATGGATTAGAGAATTCTAGCCTATAATAAAGTGGCATGCTAGCATCACTTTGTTATTTTTTGGGGGGGATTGCAGTGACAATACAAGCTTTTAATTCTGCAATTGATTCATCATTAGTTCCCGGATTCATTGTGGTTCCAGAACATCAGAATAAGGCCGGGTTCATCTTTAATGTTTTGGGTTTTATGACATGTAAGCTGGGTAACATATAAGGCACGTCATTTAAGCCCAGGAATTTGTTTCTTCGGGGTGGAGTTTTCTAGATTGCACATATATGACGAGGCCAACAATTTGAGATCGATCTAATATGAGACTGTGTGCTGGAGCAAAGATTACATATCCTGCCATGAAGTCACATGATTATGGTGTCGCTGCAGGATTTGACTCGTATTACACTTCCTGGGTTTTTCCCCTCAAGGATCGGACATGTCTGAATGCAATTTGCTGACTTGTAGAAAAACTCTAACGACAACGATTACATTGCAATGATGAAGATCTGAAATTTATATGCTGTGAGGTGTCTTGTGTTGCACGATCTCGTCTTCGCCGAACGTCGTCTGTGTTTAACAATGACAAACTGCAGTTTTGTAACAATAATTTTTTTTCCAAACTGCGCTATGGCCTGTAAAAAATAAACTTGGATGATCCATGACTTGGCATGCTATCGCCTAAAGACAGCTCGATCTGTGGACAGTGTAGTATGTCTTGCAAGTGTCATGGTCTCGGTTGTTGAAGTAATGAAGTTGATTTACTTTAATGTTACCCCTGCCCCTGCAGCTCCAGGATATGTCTTGCAATTTATGTGGACACATTTCTGCAATATATATATATATGCCGGTCGGCTTGGGTTTGTTCACATTCTTTTGCCATACAAGTAATTATATATCGAATGGAAGTTAGGAGTACATGAGTGGAGAGATACATCCGACCATACTAGCTCCTATCGGTAAGAGAAAAAAGAGGAACCAGAGGCAAGAAGAGCACCAACGATGTTCAAGATATGACTGAGTTATCTCCTGATGAAGGATGGGATAGTTCATTCTTTCTTCTTGAAACCAAATTTCTTTACGAACCCTAGACTAGTGCACACACATTGGACCCTGCTCTGTCTCAACATCTTGGGTTTTGTTGCCATCATTTGGCTCACCTGATAGGTACTATAGCCTATGATGTTCTGACGAAGGAAAGGAAGACAGATGCCCGGCGTCTTGGTTCTGTTCATATTCTTGTACGACCAAAGTAATTATATTCCAAATGGAAGGTAGCAGTTGTAGAGTGGCCGGTAGTCACATCAACACATGCCACCTGTGTGACCACTGAGAATGCTAGCTACCCATTTGAACTTTTAATCAATAGAGATCAGTAATCTAACCACTCGGTATGTATTTCCTTTATGTAGCTATAATGGCTTGTCTTCTGGTGAAATGTTCATGTGTCGGTAATGTGCTCAAACTATTCACACCCCTGAATTGTGCAACATTCAGTTTATCACTGGAGTTATTATTTCTCCTTTTGAAAGAAAAAATAGGAAGAAATTGCATTAATGTATATATAAATAAATACTGAACAACTCTTGGGCACATCTACATTAATTTCTGGTCACGGGGCTTAAGCTTCTGTCAAAGTAAATATGAACGGGAGGCATCAGTAATGCCAACGATGTTCACGGGGTAGAGGTCCTAAGGTATCACTGAGGCAAGTCCACCCTCAAAATGCATTCCTGTTTGTACTTCTAGTGACCAGCAACTTGTGTGATATGGGATCCAGTATCAAGTCATTGTCCCTAAAAGCGTCAACATGTTATCACTGTTGGAAAGCTAGGAGTATTATGCATTATTTCCGAGATGTCAAGTTGACAATTGATGTATTGAGCACCGGTTTGGGTCTACAAAAAGCATGTTGAGATTGATCTCCAATTTGTTCGAGAGAGGTTCGCCCTCGGCCACATTTGGGTTCTTCATGTTCCTACTACATCTCAGTACGCTGACGTCTTCACGAAGGGCCTTCCCACCTTATTGTTTCAGGAGTTTCGGTCCAGCCTCAATGTTAGTGTTGCTCCCAATTAGACAGCGGGAGAGTGTTAGCATAACTATAGTTAGGCCCATTATTTGTGGATGTAATCACACCTGTGTGTACCCCTGTAACACATATGGAATATAACAATATCATTCCCACACTTTCACTAAGAACCGGTTTTCAGTGCCATTTCATTGGATAATGGGCTCATCCTATCTTTAGAGGGGTATGGCAACAACTGTCTGTAGTGACATTTTCAGTGCCATTTCAATGGATAATTTCCAGTGTTCTGCTTGGCTATAGGAACATCAGGAGGAAATGAGTTTGTGGCGAGTATGTACAGATGAACTGAAAATGTGTGCTAAAAAAGGCATTGCCTGCCAGGTCTTGTTTGCCACTGTCGGCCCCCCACTAATTGTGCACTGCAAGTAGCATTTTCATGAGATGAATTATTAGTAATTTGATCACCAGAGTTAATGTTATCTCTATCCTTCGTTCTGACCTCTCTCCTTTTGTTGATCTGTCTCATCATCATCTTCTCTGGGATTGGGAGCAATGTCCATGTTAATGAGTATGGACAGCATCCATTTCGGTGTCCACACAGAACTCAAATCCGTATACATAGTCCGCAATAAAATCTGGATTTGTGTGCAATTTAGATATTAGTATAAATCATGAATATATGGAAGGTTAGGAAAGGGCTTCTTGTTAGTACCAATCTGTCATTTGTTTGTAACTAAAGGATTAGTTTGCTTAAATCCACTCCCTCCCAACACAAAAAGAGTGGCATTTCTTGAACTGCCATTTTCCAAACAGGCTATCAACACTGCTACAACCAACTTATATATAGCGACGCCTTTGGCATTCTAGACTATCATTATTTGGCTCTATAAGTTCCATGGCCTGGTTTCCTCCTTTTTCGGACTCCTACACCCTCATGTGTTACACCATATGCAACAGGTGTTGTTGTTCTGTACCACTACAATTTGGGATTAGGAGGCCACGGGAATTCCATTATATCTTTCTGGTGCAGACCTTCTTGGGCTCACAGCCATCACTCAAAATTGATACCAGAAAAGATGGTGCTAAATTTGGAAGTTGGGAGCTTTCTATTGTAATTCCTTGACAGTACTGCTTCCATCACTACTGTATTTTTTCACAGTAGCTCACTTATCATAGCAGAGAAGCAGATAATTATGTCCAATTGGCTTCTTCGGCTATGCTTGAGTGTGTGGATATCCATTAGTTCCGTTGGCAGCATCTTCAGTTCATAAGTCGTAGGTGATGGAAAATCACATAATGTTTCTTTGATGGATCCTATTGATGGCCACTGATTAATCAAATGGAAAGTTTATAATACTTCAAGTTCAAGAACGTACTAGTACCGGTACATTTGTCATCACAGTAGTAAAATAGAAGGCACATGTTTTATATATGCTACAAGTACAATTATCTATTTTAAATTTGTTGGCATAGACGTAAATTAAATCAGAAGTACATGCCTCTAAGTTTAGAGATGAATATGGATATAAATGAAAATAATAGTTTATGGCTTAGTCCAGCATATTTTGAGGATTAATTCATTTTGCTGAAACATTTAAACAATAGGAAAATTTCTGTCAGCAACTCACTAATGCTAATCTAAAATTCTTATTTATATATAACACTTCAGAATTTGAAATTATCGAGCAAAATCTGTGGGTTTGTGTATGTTCGAAGTCTTGTCATGCATGACAAGAACGCACAGTTGCATATAGTAGGCCAATAACAATTGATCTCATTATTATTGAATTTACCTGTTGTTGAAACTCTCCGACGTAGGTCACTGTGTGAAATTGACGTCCTATATATAACCCCATACTCAATCGAATGCTTCTGTAGTTGTATCTATAAATTTTGAAATCAGAAATCTGGCCTCCTCGAAGTGTCCAATGTGCTACTAGTACCCTAGCTAACTCTGAACCCCAACACATATGGTCACTCATGCACATCAGGTGTAAAGGTGGAGGTGATAGGATTGAGAGGTCATAAGGATATCAATTATGGTTCCATAACCGAGTTTGTTTTTACCTCTCGTACGGAGGAGGGCTGACAGCTAATAGTGTTTGCTCGGAGCATACACACTTCAGGTGTTGCCCATCTGAGTTTTTAGTCTTGTTCCATTATTTTCTCCAAACTCTTGTGTTTCAGATTATAGTATGTAGATCCAGATATGCATTGATGAATCGTTTGTATAAGCTACAAAAAATATTCATGGTGCAAAAGCATGATCACATCAGAACAAAGCCTTTTATAATACAAGAGCGAATGAGAATTATCCCCCAGCAGCATGTAGACATGTAGTACGTACTGTACTTTCAAGAATGTATGGACCTTTGAACCTCTCTTTTTAGTGACGACCTTTCCTCCATATGTAGTCACCAGAACTGTTCAACGCTGTGACATACTGACAGTTCCTCTCGTCCAACATGTATGTCTAGCCTAACGTGGCATGCAATGCAAAAACGTGTCCTAGCTACTTACGAGTTTTGAATACGCAAGAGTTTTACTAGGCACCCACAAAATTTTGAAAACCCACTACTAGAAACACATTTTTACCATGGTTTTAGATCAAATTTTTAACATCTACTCCCTCCATCCCAAATTATAAGTCGTTTGACTTTTTAGCTCCAAGTTTGACCATTCGTCTTATTCAAAAAAAATTATGTAAATATTGTCAAATTCAAGTCATTCTTTAAGAACTTATACTAATAAAGAAAGCCACGGAAAAAGGTGATATTTTGCACAAATTTTTGAATAAGACGAGTGATCAAACTTGTTGTCAAAAAGTCAAACGACTTATAATTTGGGATGGAGGGAGTATAAGAGAAAAAGGCACCCCCCCAAAAAAATTTGCCCTAGCTTGGCCATTGTGTCAAGTCAATGCATTTTAGTAGATGCATTTTTGTACACATTGCACATTGGAACAAGAAGGGACAATATCAAATGTTCTACGTTTCTCAAAATATGGGGAACTGCTCCAATAATACTCCACCCTATTTCTAAAAATTACACAGAGCACCTCATAATTATTTTTACCTAAATCATTCTTGTCATGATCCTAGCTGGTCGAACCCATCGAGCGTCCCAGTCTATTCCAGATCCCCTTTGTTCAGTGCTCACGGGTTTCAGAGACGGGTGACCGTCATTCTTCGATTCCTCGTGACTGGGAGCTGGCAGACCGAGGACGCCAGCACATCCACTATCTGGACCATGACAATGGGGACAGCTGCTTTGCCGAGTGCCTGCATGCTAAGAGACCCACCAGATGCAGGCATTCTGCACCATGCTCGCGCACAGAGCACACGTGAGGAGCAGTGCCATCCCGGCCAGCATCATCCAGCGCTCTTCATTCCCTCGGTTCGGAAACAGGAGTGGCATCCAAACTTGTCGCAAAGAGAAGTATCTAGTGTTTCAGAATGTAGGAGAAAGAATGAATGGTTGGAAGTTAATGTTGATGGCTTGCAGCGCGAGGTACCGTACAAATGACACAATCTAGTACAGTTTGTTGTTACGGATGATATATATTTTGCTACGGCAATACACCTCCTACCTTGGTCAATCAAATATATTGATAGGATCAGACATGGCTTTCCTTTGAAAGGAAGGAATGATATTTTTTTTAATAAGTAGGAAGGAAGGATTTTTTTTTTAATAAGTAGGAAGGAATGATATAAATAATCAATTACTTCTGTCCATGTCAATGTTCTCAATTATTCGCCTATTTATCTGTGGCATACTAGAATCATGACTTGTTACTGTTACTGAGAAGTACTACAGTGTATATGTGATTGTATTGGAGAAATGAATATGGCAGTAGCTGTAATATCTATCACTAGACAATTGCATTTACTCGATGGCACGAGTGAAAAATCAAACGCCACTGGCTGTGCTTTTTGGTTTCTATGTATACCTCCCAACTCAGCTTTAGTTCGATCAGATCACCATTCAGAACAAACTCAATGATACATTCTGTGTAGGGCGTGTCAGCAATGGTAGATATTGTAATTCCATAATTATGTGTATCCGGCCAATATATAGGAGTTAGAGGCATTGGGAATGTGATAGATGCCATGTCTTTGGTTTGTGCAATAGAGTTATCCAGCATGGGCCGGTGGTACAAGCAAACCAGACGGCATGAAGGATATGATCAAAGCACCATAACAAGCCATTGAGGCACAGCATATATATGAAAGCTCTTATGCATGATACATTGTTTTATAGAGGTTCGTGTTGCTTCAGTTTCAATTCATTCGTGCACCAGAGAAAGGAGCTATTTTTATTCCTCCTAAACTCAATTTGGATTTATTGAAATCGTTTTATTTTAATTGGCTCTCTCCCTCTTCATGTATTGGAACAATTGTAACAATAAACGAAGATGTTTGTTGATGTGTCAAACAAATATAAAATATTGATGAGACCACCCTAGATTAATATCCAAGCTACGCCACTAGGTGGAATGAACGGCAGGGGTTGTGGCAGGGATGGATGAACGGTTATCGATGCTGAACTGTTAATCTATAGTGGGCATTGTAAGAGGAGAACACTGTTAATATACAGTAAGATGCTCAAAAGGTTTAAAGGATCTATATAGATGATGCTCTTGTTGACTAGTCAGTTGTCTTAATACTGTAATAATCACTAGTGCTGCGCTCGTATTGACCTTTAGGTCTTGGGAATATACTGTAAGTACGATAGTGCATATATGATTCTACTGGACAAATAAATAAAGATACTCGCACTAATAATATTAGCACATGTTTATTGGCATAAGTGACAAATCAAGCAGCACTATTAGCATGTGTATTTTGGTTCCTATATATATATATTTGAATTTTTGTTTGAATTTTCAAATGACCTCGTATGATGAAATAACATAAATGTAATACTAAAACAGATCTAGTCTTTTTGATTCAAACGGTACCTTTATATTTGAATTCGTTTAGAGTCTCAAATATGCTTACCATGTTTAGTAAAGTAAATGCAAAATAACTGTATTATAAAGTAACGTGAGAGGTCTGAGACATATTTTTATCGCCTCTAAAAATGGGCTTCAGAGTATGGTGTGTGAGCCTCGGATAACTGTAATGACATGGACATGTTTATGGCCCACCACATGTCAGTCGTCTGTCATATGCGAGAAGTACTGTGGTAGAGGATCCCCCCTCCTGTGGGGAAATAGAGAATCTCTCTCTTTAACTCCACACTTAACAAGTTGTTTCTACCTATAAATATAACATCGGAAATGTAGGATTCAACTTGTCATGCACACTGTAGAAGTATGCAGGGTGCCACCCAGTACCCTAGCTAACTCGGAAACCCAAAGATATGCACCAGTCATAGGATTGAGAAGCCTCGGGAATATCAACAATTGTGACAAGACCCATTTCAGTGTTTTTTTCCTCCCGAGAGCCGGCTAACAACTGAAAGTGTTTTCTCTGTGCAAGCACACTTCAATCCTTGGTCAATCGACTTCGTGGCAAAGTGAGGTGGGCTTGAGACGTAATGTGTGATTGGGCTTCCTATGGTGGCTCGGCCTAGTTAAGGCAGCAAGGCGGAATATGAACTTTCCACTGTTCTTGTTCTTCCCATGTGACACCCCGCCCTCCAAAGCCGCACCGCACAGCCCTTTCGAGGGGCGTGCACGCGTACACATAGCACCTTGCTTACACTTTCGTCCTCGCTTCGTGTAAAAGGGTTAACCCGAAGGTGATATCGCTGGAAGGCAAAGGCTTATAAGTTGACTCCACCCTTACTCAACTAGCAAGGTGGTACTAAACATGTGCGCGCCGCACTCATAGGCCCCTACTGGGCTGCATCCTTATTGGGCCGGGTGTTACATACACCCCCTCAAAGGACTCGGCGTCCTCGTCGAGCGCCAACTTAACCAGACCTCCCCTCTTGGCACACGCGACCGTGCGCCCGGGGCCGGCACATGTGTCATGCCGTGCACTCAGCAGAGCCTACACGCACAATGAACCTCCATGTCCGCGCCTCGGCCCGCACGCGCCCGCGGGCCGCTTCGGCTTTGATACCACTTGTGACACCCCGCCCTCCAAAGCCGCACCGCACAGCCCTTCCGAGGGGCGTGCGCGCGCGTACACATAGCACCTTGCTTACACTTTCGTCCTCGCTTCGTGTAAAATGGTTAACCCGAAGGTGATATTGCTGGAAGGCAAAGGCTTATAAGTTGACTCCACCCTTGCTCAACTAGCAAGGTGGTACTAAACATGTGCGCGCAGCACTCATAGGCCCCTACTGGGCCGCATCCTTATTGGGCCGGGTGTTACATCCCAGCATAATCGCCCCCATTTCTAACAACAGGGTTTGTTACACATTGTATCTGGAAGTTTATCTGGAAGTTACGTGGATCTATCTGATGTCCACAACTTAGTTGATGAGCAGAATATTACCCAGTACCTACTCTTCTGTTGCATGCATATTATAGAGTATTGTATGATCGTAGTATATCCCGTCGCAAAAAAAAAAGTTCGTTGCATATCCATATGCATTACTTGCATGTCCTAATTGATAATTTTTGAAAGGATTGGATTAGCCTTTACCATTCTAGTCTGTATTCAATTGCCTCTATAAATGCGTGGACTGGCGCTGCCTACTTTCTACAACTCACACACCCTCCCTTTCATTCCCATGCCAACATATCATGTGTTTCTGTTCTGTTGTTAAGTAGCACAACAATTTGGGATTAGGAGGCATCGGCAATTCCACCACGCCTTTTTGGAGTCCTTTTGAGGCCCCGGGAATTCCACCATATGCTTTAGTGTCTTTCTTCTGATGACAAAGTCGGTAGAGGAGTTTAACACGTCCTAGACTCCTAGGAGATGGAAAATCACAAAATGCTTATTTGATGGATGCTATTGACTGGCCAGCTGATTGGAACTTGTTGTAATTGATTGCCACTGATTACTGATTTTTATAGTTTATAATACTTGAGAACATACTGGTACATTTGTCATCACAGTAGTAAAACAGAAGCACATGTCTTATATATGCTTTGTACACAATTATCTATTTTAAAATTGTTGGCATTGACTTAAATCTACTTTAAGCACATTTTATATATGCCTCTAAGTTTAGAGGCGAATAGGGATATAAATGAAAATAATAGTTTATAGCTTAGTTGAGCTTATTCTGTGGATTATTTCATTGTGATGAAACATTTAAACAACAGGAACATTTCTCTCGGCAACGAACTTATGCTAAAAACAATCCGAAGTTCTTATTTACGTATAGCACTTCCAAATTTGCAATTATCGAGCAAAATTATGTTGGTTTGAGTATACTCAAAGTATTGTCATGCATGACAAGAACACGCAGTTGCATGTAGTGGGCCAATAATAATTGATCCCATCATTGTTGAATGATTAAGGTAAAAATAATTATGAGGTGCTCTGTGTAATCACTACACCACAACCCTTAATCAGCGATTTGCGATCCGTTGCTATATGGGGGTACAGCGACTTTCAGTCCGTGGCTAAAACTTACAGCGACGGACCCCTGCAGATGCTAATGAAGCCGTGGTTAAATGTATACAGCGACGGACCCTCCTTTAGCCACGGACCCTCCAACGCTAAAGCTTTAGCCACGGATAACCAGTCAGAGACTTTAGCAACGGATGGTCCATGGAAAAATTGAACTTATAGCAACTGACAATCCATCGAGCTAAATTGAATATGTGAAAAAAAAAAAAATAATCCACATATATTTAAAACTAGATCACATTCAAAACAAATACAATATTGAATAACATACACAAATGGCATTAATCATACTCTCATTCATTCATATCAAATGAGTACATGTATAATCATGTCACTAGCTTAAGCATCTTGACATCAAGGCAACCCATACTAGCATATAGTAGCTGAATACAAAATCTAGCTAAGTCATCATGGCAACAAACAAGCATATATAGCTGAATACAAATCTAGCTAAGTCATCAAGTCGTTAAGTATTGTTATCCTGTTGAGCAGAAGCATTGTTATCCTCTTGGTTGCTGACTGCAGACCTTCAGCTGTCACAAGTATCATAATTAGAAACTGTAGACCACATATAAAAAAAGAATAGAATTAAGTGGATGTTACTCAATTAAATGGCCAAGCAACCGACATCTTTACAGCATCGCCTAAGGTCATGATTTCAGCATAAGGGCGTGGCTACTATGGTTATTACTTAAGATTTATATTTAAGATTTGAACTTCAGTGGAACTGGTTAAAACTACTACGGATTGCATTTTCTAAATGGAAAGCATGCTAGTGCTATGTTATTACTACTAGACTACAACTACAGATTCCATGTTTGTGCTATGTTATTACTACTAGTCTACTACAGATAACTGAATACAACATATCTGAATTCTTTTGCAAACTGCACTTTCATCTAGCCATCAGTCATGAAACTGTAGGAAGAGTCATGAGCCTTTGATCCTGCTGCAACTAAAAGTCCAAGCAATGGCATTCGACAGTATTTATATTTTTCCTACCATCAACTGATGCTACTGTCAACCATCTACGTGTGAACACAAATTACTCAATGCAGTACTGATGCTAATTGGCAAATGTGATCATGTCTAAAGAGTTAGGACCAAACCATACTTACCAAGCTTTGTCCCTACAAGAATTATTGGCACACCAGGTGCATAATGCTTCAGTTCAGGTATCCACTGAAAATAGAAGAGTTTCAGAGTCAGCAAACAAGAAGTTTGGGAGCCATCTCTGTATTAATAACCCTATTCAAAAATTGATTTTTGGTGATCTGTTTCCAGTACAATTTAGTACAGTAATTGATTTCACTGAGGAAAAATTATCAATCAGAACATGATCAAGCTAGAAGCAATGGATTTTATCACATAATCAGCTAAATGAAGACTATCAGGTATGAGATAAAAACAAGCATGCCCAGAGAACACTGGGATAGGTATAGCTTTGTTGGGCATTTGTAAAATGTTCTAAACATTTTGATTGACATGTGGATTGCAGTTCTTTGCTGGAGCACTGCTGTTTTCAACAATTACAGACATTTTCCCTGAACCAGATTGCAAGATGGAAGATGAAAATGACGAAAAGGTATAGCTTCCATCGACTTGGTTCAGTGGTCAATCTGTAATATTTTAATGTGAAAACTAACATAGGATTTACTGCTCTATATTTCGTTTTAAAAATAAGGCTGATGACAACAGAGCAGGAAAGGAACTTATGATGAGACATCGCCGAACAGTTATATTTTACTAAAAATAGAAATGGTTCAGAACCATTAAGGAGAAACCCCTGCATAGACAATCAAAACAAGATGTGAACTCTAACTTCCAAGAATGCTGACACACACAAATCAATTTCAATTGATACATAAATCAATCTCAAAGGTAAAGCAGGCACTAAGTTGCTGACCTTGCACTCATCAGTGTCTAGAGATACACTTGACACTCTTCATAACTTGCATATATGTCTTTAAGGCAACCAAGCTTTCCAAATGGTCTACGAAGTTCATCAGGCCTGCAGTTGTGATAACAGCCAAGTTACAGTTGTGTAGTGTGAAAGAATAATTCTAGCTCATCCTCTGGAATAAGATTCTGACAAACAATTCTGAGACTCAATAGTAACTGAGCTTAACAGAATCTGATCTCATGCTGATGGAAAAGAGAGTGTGGAAAAAGTCAGCTTGTCCCTCACTCTATCCTTCCTTCACATGCAGATGATGCAAACATAGCAGAATTCTCTAAACCGTTTTGCAACAGATAGTACTCTGACCATGGAATGGAAGCAATATAAAACTAACAGATATCTGATGATTTAGTGATTTGTGAGACTATAGCTTTGTTGGTAACCCATTCAAGATTTACTTGATTGAAATAATAACATAACAAACATAGTACAGTTATTAGCTTGTGTACTCACTGAACTAAAACAATAAAAAGCATACAAGAAACATAACCATGTAATTGAAGGCTGGACCAAACTTGGAAGCAAAGTCTACTAGAAACCCTTTGTCACACATAGTGGCAGTCTCATATGTCTGCATCTTCCATGCATAACCTCCCCCATAAGAGACTCAAAATAAACAAGGTAGACCAATATTGAGGCCACTTATATATTAACTGATAAACAATTATGTGCAGCCAACATAGAGTCACGATTAACCACATCCCAAGTAACGGCATCTGAATATATGATGGAATAGCATATGAACAGCATGGAGTCGCCATTTATATATTTTTCTTGAGGGAATGGTGGGATAAAGATATGACTAGTTGGATAGATTACAAGACATAGGGCATAAGATAAGAGGATTACCATTCCAGCAGCGCCGCTGTCATCTCCATCTTCAAGTTCTTCATCCTCATCAAGCACACCAGATTTCTCTCTTTGTAAGTGCACCCGTTTCAGGAACTTGCTAAGCCCGAAGCACAGGCACACCACTGGTAGTTGGAGATTTCTCTCCTGCATTACATATCAAGAAAATAACCCAATTATGAACAAAGAATAAACTGAACAACATGTCCCAATGCCAATACACTAGTTAACCAACGTTATGTCATAACTTAAATTTATAGCAAATATTAGTCGTTTGGACAGCACTGAGACTATAAGCATCAACCAAAGGGCTATACATGGCTGTGGCTGAGATAGAATTCTATCTTCCTACAATATTGTTCCTGGCATCAGTGGCATGAACAATTAAAGGAAGTTCAGAGGCAACGCAACAGTGTTAACTATACCCCTATATGGCAATAAACAAGACAACAATTTGAATATATTATCCAATAGATTGAATTGGTTCTTTGTTTTTCATACACATAGCTATGTGCAATAGGTGACTGACTGACTGAAAAACAGAAAAAGCTGTCCATCAATGTAACTGAGCCACAACCTCAACCAATGGATAAACAAAATTTCAGCAACTGCTAGCTGACTATAGATAGCACATAATTCTGTCACAGCTGCACTAACAGAAGCAATTTTTCTCATAAGCAGTTTCTCTCAACTATTTTCACAATCAAGCTATATCAAGATCAAGCTGCCATCTACTAAACCATATGTACAGTTCACTTGAACTACTTGTAGGAAATTTGCAGGCATCTGTACAAACGAACTACTTGTAGATGGCAGAAAAAACAAAGGAGGGGCCGGCGGAGGGAAGGAAGGAGGGACGGGGCGAGAACACACACCTTCTTGATAAGGAGCGGGCCTAGGAAGACTATGGCAGCAGCTCCGGCCCCAGCAAGGAAGATCCGGAGCACGTCGACCTTGGCCCACCACCGGATCGCGCGGCACCGCAGCCGTGGCTGTACTCGTCGTAACCGAGGGACTCAAGCTCGAGATCCGCCTCCTCCACCATCTCCTCGTGGAGCAGACGCTGTCGCTCGCGCTAGGATCCGGCCGCCGCCGTCGCCTTCGCTGGGATCCGGCCGCCGCACGCCAGCATGGCCTCCCTCGAACCACCTTGAACCCTAGAATGGGGGCGCTCGGACTTCGACCCGTGAGGAAAGTCCTTGTGCGGTAAAGACCCACAAGGCCATCTAGATCGGAGAGAGGAAGGGATGGTGGCTGCGCCGGCGGAGGAGGGGCTTGAGTTCATCTATGAGGGGATGTGTCGGAGGAAAGGGATGAGAGAGAGGTGGGCGGCGGGCGGAGCGTGAGACGGAGACGGGGGCGCGGCGTGAGATGGGCGTGCGGAGCAGGAGAAGGGAGCGGCGTGCGGGGTGGGAACGAAGGGAGCGGCGTGTGGGGTATACTCGGTGACGAGACCTAGGGTTTGGAACATTTTGGGCCAAAGTTGTAGCGGGAGCGGCCCAAAAACACAGCCCAAATGGAAAATTCGTTTAGCAACGGACTGCCGGACTACTAAGGATCTATAGCGACCGACGGTCCAACACAAAAGCAAAATATTTACAAAAGAACGGACCATCCATCGCCCAGATTTCAAATTAGCAACGGATAGTGTGAGACAATCTTTAGCAACCGACCATCCAACGCTAATTAAGAGCTTTAGCAACTGAAGTCGATTCTTGATTAAGTGTTGTGGTGTAGTGAATTTTTAGAAATAGGTTGGAGTATTATTGGAGCAGGTCCCCATATTTTGAGAAACGTAGAAATGATTATGAACATTCGATATTGTCCTTTCTAATAGGGTCGTGATCGGGTTTACCTCGCCAGTTGAGCCTCTCGACCTAGATCACTAAGTGACATTGACGTCCCCATATATAACTCCACACTCGATCAAATGCTCCTATAGTTCTATCTATAAATTTGACATCAGGCGCTACTAGTACCCTAGCTAACTCTGAAACCCAACACATGCGGTCATGCACATCAGGCGTAAAGGTTAGGGTAGTAGGATTGAGAGGTCCGAGGGATGTCGATTATGGTTCCACCCACGAGTGTGTTTTTTTACCTCTCGTGACGAGGCCGGACAACTAATAGTGTTTGCTCAGCGGACACCTACTTCAAACGCTCGCCCTCGTCAACGTGGCAAATAGGAAGCCACGCCCGAGGTTTATCATAATTTGTTCCATGCTTTCTCCAATCATCCACGCGCAAGCGTTGCCTCCAACAATAGCGTGGATGTATCGAAAGTCCAGAACTTACCTGATGAGCAGAACTCTATCTTGTGTTCTAAACTATAGTACCGAGATCCAGGTATGTTTGGATCAACCGTTTGTATAAGCCAGAAAAAATTAGTCATGATGCAAGCGGGATCACAAGTAGAACAAAGCCCTCTATAGTTACCCACCGCAGTTGATTGTTTTATCCTTTCTCCAATTTATCAACCATGCATGCATGTTTTATCTATATATTGAATAGGAAATAGGAATGACATGGTGTTGAGAAAAGCTAAAACTAACACCTTCATGCATGTAATTTTCAGGGTGGCGTACTTGATCCGTCAATGGTCCGTCTTACATAAAGAAGAGGACCGCCCGCTCTTCAATGAAGGATGCAGAAGATGGGAGACATTGATCATGCTAGTTTTTGCAAAGTTCAGTTAGAAATTCACAAACAGTATTGGTATTTAGAGCTGTCTTTTTTGGATTCAACCCCACTAGTTGAGTTGATCTCAGTTTTGTTTCCACTTGGTTGTGTTTTCCTCATGGCGTTGTATTTGCCTAATGGCATTTTTTTTGTATTGTGTTAATCGGTTGTGTACCATTTTCGAATGGTAGAGGCTAGACTTTGTTCCTTATCTAAAAAAGTTGGAAACCATGTATGTAGACATGTAGTATGTACCGTAGTTTCAAGAATGTATTGACCTTAGCTCCTCTGTTTTTAATTAACTGCTCCTCTGTTTTACTGACGACCTGTGCTCCTCAGTAGAGCTGTTCAACGTACATATTAACAGTTCCTCTCCCGGACAGCATGTATATCTAACTTCAGAATTTGAAATTGTCGAGCAAAATTCTCTAGGTTTGCTTATGTTCAAAGTCTTGTCATGCATGACAAGTACAGTTGCGTATAGTGCGGCAATAATAATCAATCTCGTCATTATTGAATTTACCTGCAGCTGAGCCTCCGACGTAGATCACTGAATGACATTGACGTCCTCTATATAACTCCACACTCAATAGGATGCTTGTATAGTTCTATCTATAAATTTGACATCAGAAATATATCTGGCCTCCAAATAAGTGTCCACGGTGCTACTAGTACTCTGAAACCTAACACATGCGGTCATGCACACCATGTGTAAAGGTGGAGGTTTTAGGATTGAGAGGTCTCAGGGATATCGATTATGGTTCCACCCACGAGTGTGTTTTTACCTCTCGTACGGAGGGCTGACAACTAATAGTGTTTGCTAGGTGCACACACACTTCAAGCGCTGCAGACGGATCTGGTGCCAAAGAGGAAGCCACGCCTGAGCTTTTTGTTTTGTTCCATTCTTTTCTCCAATCATGCACAGGCTTTGTCTCCAGCAATAGCGTGGATCGATCAGAAGTCTAAACCTATGTGATGAGCAGAATATGAATTACGTACTCTTGTGTTCGACACTATCGTACGTAGTTCTGATTTGCATTGATGAACGGTTTTCTACAAAAAATTAGTCATGATGCAAGCATGATCACAGCAGACCTTTTATAATATACAAGAGCCGATGAGAATTATCCACTGCAGTTGATTATTTATCCTAATAATTTCAATGTTGAATACCAGCTCTCGACTTTGAATGGATGGTTGTCCATCCATTCGCCTGGAAGGAAAAAAAAAAAAAATATGTTGGTTGCCTTTTTAGATCATGAAAAAAAATCCGCCTCCTGCTTAAGTACCATTCTGTTCTTATCTGCCTAATTATTCAGCTTAATTATGCATCGAGTAATGACATATATGATATTTCATTAAGTACCATTCTGTTCTTAGTTCTTATCTGCCTAACGTTGCACGTGAGGACTGAGACTTTGCTCAGTGCAACTGCCATCGGTCGGCGCGAGCGGAGGCATTTGAATTGCTTGGCGCAATGAGCTTGGCCCAACCAGTGCCCTCGGGTGGAAAGAACTGCTCTACATCGTCGAAAATTCACTTGGTCTAATCAACAATATACACCAACATTGGTTAAGTTGGACAGGGTCCTGTGTTCTGTGGACTGTGAGCAACTTTTCCCAATTTGTTTGCTACAAAGCACAGCTACAGATGAATCCGATCATTGTCCATTAGTCCTTGGGTTGCGGGACATGAAACCTGGGAAGACAAGATTTCACTTTGTATCTTACTGGACAAAATTGGAGAGTTTTCAAGAGGCGGTTGAGGCTGCTTGGTCTTTTGAACCAGCGTCCTCCTGTCCTTTTTGACACCCTGGCAAGGAAAATCAGCGCCATGGTTAAGGTGCTGCAAAGTTGGAGTCACAAGAAAGTTGGGCACATTAATTCACAATTAGGTTTCTCCAGGGATGTAATCCATGAACTTGAGATTGCCCAGGACAACCGTTCCCTCTCCAGATTGGAAAAATGGTTGCTCAACCAACTTAAGAAACATGCTTTAGCATTGTCCTCCCTACAAATGAACAATTGCGAAGTCACTCCTGGATTAACTGGCTCAGTGATGGGGATTCCAATACAGCCTTTTTTCCACCTGCACGCCACATCGAAAAAGAAAGAACTTCATCAGCACACTTATCACGGTTGATGGTTTAGTACTCACCATTACCAAGCATGAAGATAAACAACAGGTCATCAATGTTTTCTACAAGTAATCTCCTGGGTGTTGGTCTGGACAGAAATTTCACCATCAACTTGGAGGCCTTGGATATTCCATCTCATGATTTAAGAGAACTGGATGCCCCCTTTTCAGGGGGAGGAGGTTTCGAAGATAATGAGCTCATTGCCATCATATAAAGCTCCGGGTCCCGACAGTCTTACCGGCAAATTCTATAAAACATGTTGGCAGATCATCAAGGTGGACATGATGACAAAGCAATCTCTGGCCCAAAGACATCTCGGTTGATGACTAGTGGGCAGGCTCAAACAGTGGAATTGATGGTCAGGCAAGAAAGGGTCGATTCTCTCATCATCCTAGGAGCATGGTCTATTTGGAACCATCGTAATGATATTTGTTTGATGGGATTCAACCTATAGTCTTAATAGGATCTTAGCTGCACTTAAGGATGAACTACACCTCTGGAGTCTGGCTGGAGCTCGAGGAGTTTCCCATCTCCTTGCTCTAGATCCAGCCAGGTGAGTTCCAGCTCCTTCTAGTGGTCAAAGGTCGGGTTCTTGTCTAGAGAGACTGACCGTGTCTTGTGAGGTGTGTTGGGTGAGTTTGGTGTTGTATTGGGTTTCTTAAACCCTATTTTTCTTGTGAATATAATGATATGCAGCTCTCCTGCATGTTCGAGAAAAGAAGAGGGCGGAAGAATGACCTATCTAGTTACGAGATCTGAACATGCCAGAGTTCTAGTTGTTGATGTCAAATCAACGCATTTTATTACTCATTACTCAATTGGAACCAGAATGGACAATATTGATATTTCACAATCGTGCTACATTTCTATATAAAAATTGTTTCCTAACTAACAATATATGAAAGGATTGGATTAGCCTTTACCATTCTAGTCTGTCATGAACTGGCTCTATAAATGCATGGCATTAGGAGGCCTTTCATTCCAATGCCAGCATCATGTGTTTCTGTTCTGTTGTTAAGTAGCACAACAATTTGGGATTAGGAGGCCTCGAAATTCCACCATATGTTTTAGTATCTGGATATCCACCAGTTCTGTTGCTACCAGCTTCAGACGACAAAGTCGTCGTAGGAGTTCAGCATGTCCTAGGAGATGGAAAATCACAAAATGCTTCTTTGATGGATCCGATGGATCCAATTGACTGGCCAGCAGATTGGAACTTGTTGTAATCTGATTAATGAAATGGATAGTTTATAATACTTCAAGAACGTACTAGTACATTTGTCATCACAGTAGTAAAACAGAAGCACATGTTTTATCTACTACACCAATATAGGGAACCCCCAATTAGCAATTCTCTGAGTTATGGCGAAGCCACGTTATCGAACGGTCCCACATGCCACGAAGCTCTAAAATCAAGAGTCAAAAGTAAAACGCCCTGTTGTCTTTCATGCATGGGAAACCCAGCCCACTACGAGATGCCATTAAATAAAGAGATCTGTTAAATAAAAAAATGTGTTGCTAGTGAAACCAATGCCCGTCCTGTCGTTTCCTTTCTGTCAGCCCCAGTACTTCCGATGCTATATATGTAGCACCGTTTAATGTCTCCCAGTCCCAAGGCCAGGGTCCAACGAACACCTGCAGAAGTGCAGATGCCATCTCCACTGAGAAATCGATCAAAGCTTGTGATGCCATCTCCACAAGTCCTTCATTGCAAGTATGGCTGGAGCGCCGCGCCCGCAGCATGGTATGTTGGACGCAACCCGAAGAGAACGAGAAACAAACCTAGGCAAATATTGTGTCTGAGTTTCTTTTGTTTAATTTTCCTCGTGCGTCCTACATTGACCTGTTCAAGAGCGGATGCTATTTTTTCATTTTGTGGTGGTTGTGCAATCTCCCATTCTGATGGACCAATTCAACGCAGGATACTAACTGTAGTTATTTGTTATAACCGTTTCCATGTTGCAATACACTGTATAAGAGAGATCCTCACAAGTGTTGTGGCCTCAATCAATAATATTTGTCTATGCCTTTGTAATACCCACATTTAATGATTTCTTTAATTGATAACTGATAATTTTTCTCTTAATTTAGTTTAGATGGTAACATGTATATTTGTTCAAACTTTAGGGTATATTGATTCTATGCACTTCTTCCAAGCATTCACGAAATGTGGAATGTATAGGATCACTTCGATGTGCAACAAAACATATATTGCTACACGTTTGATACAAATCCTGTGGCAATGTGTGAGGCATTCACTTACAATCCTTAGTGGTTAACATTCTAACCTATATCTTTATGTTCCTCCTCTGTACCCACGGCAACGTACGGGAAATCCTAGAATATGCTATATGTACGATTATCTATTTTAAATTTGTTGGCATAGACGTATATCAGAAGTACATGCCTCTTAGTCTAGAGGTGAATAGGGATACAAATGAGGAAATAGTCTACGGCTTAGTTGAGCATATTTTGTGGATCAATGCATTTTGCTGAAACATTTACACAATAGGAACATTTGTGTCAGCAACTCACTTATGCTAAAACCATTTGAAATTCCTATTTTATATAAAACACTTCAGAATTTAAACATATCGAGCAAAATTCTATGTGTTTGCCTGTGACAGGAACACGCAGTTGCATAATAATTGGTCTTGTCATTATTGAATTTACCTGCAGTTGAGTATAGGTCACTGACTGACATTGACCTCCTATATATAACTCCACGCTCAATCGAATGCTTCTATTGTCATTATTTTATATTTTTTTGACAAATTCTATTTATAAATTCGACATCATAAATATATGTCGCCTCCAAAGAAGAGTCCATGGTGCTACTACTACCCTAGCTAACTCTGAAACCACAACACATGTGGCCACTCATGAACATCAGGTGAAAAGGTTTAGGAGATAGGATTGAGAGGTGTCTAGGATATCAATTATGGTTGCATGATCGATGAGTGTGTTTCTACCTCTCGTACGGAGGGCTGACAGCTAATAGTGTTTGCTCGGTGCACACATACTTCAAGAGCTTCCCATCGTAAACGTGGCAACTAATAGTGTTTTCTTTTCTCCAATCATACACGTACAAGCGTTGCCTCCAGCAATAGCGTGGATCTATCAAAAGTCCAGAACTTACCTGATGAGCAGAATATAAATCACGTACTCTTCTGTTGTAAGCTATAGCACGTAGACCCAGATATTCACAGATCAACCGTTTGAATAAGCTACAAAAAATAGTCATGATGCAAGTATGATCACAGCAGAACAAAACAATGTTCAATGCCATTTTTGTAATTAGCAACATCTTCCTCCTCCTAAGAACCACGTACACAGAGACTTAGTTTCACGATTGGCTTCTTGGGTCGGAGATGCATAGCAGTCACGGCCATCACCAAGGCATGCTGCACGCTCGCAACTTCACTCTCGTCCGGCCGCACTCACAGGTCTGGCTAGCGACGGAAACCTTCTCTGCAGCGAAAAGCGATGCAAAGAGGATAGGAGTGCCGTGTTCGTGCGCAAATTTGTGCGCAGGAGGGGATTTATTCCAAGTGGCAAATGTTTAGGAGTTAATTTTGGGAACTGTTGGAGAGCATTTTTCCTCTTTTTTTCCCCAAAAAAACCAGGTTTGGGACTGTTGGAATTGCTCTAACGTTGCATGCAATGCAAGAACGTGTCCTTGCTAGTTGTAGGTGATGTCAGGTCAATGCATTTTAGTACACATTGTACATTGGAACGAGAAAGAACAATATCTAATGTTCACATTCATTTCTACGATTCTCAAAATGGGAACTGCTCCAATAATACTCCACCTTCTTTCTAAAATTTAGAAAGATCTCGAGTGTTTTACTACTATGGGAATGTCTCGCTTTTTGTTTAGGGGTGGTTCTTAAGATAAGCCGCCCCTACAGTCACTACCGAAACGGAGGCTCTGCCGAAAAGTTTGGTTCTTTGCCAGGTGTATTTTTTCGGGCACTTGGCCAGGGGGTGCGTGACGCGGCGATTGCCTACAGCGGTGGCGACGTGCTCCAGCAGGGGGGCACGCGCACGCCCGGCCAGCACGCTGGCCGGCGCGCTTAGCGGCACGACGCTGAGCAGGCAGCACGGGCGAGGCATGGGCAGCACGGCAGCGCCGGGCGCCGTCGCGGAGAGCACGGCGGCCCAGCCCAGACGCGTGTGGGCTCCCCATCTCTCCTCCCGTGGCAATTCGGTCGAGTAGGATGGACACCGCACCCAAATCCGGGCGACGACGCGGTAGCGGCTAGGCCCGGATCATGCCGCCCGTTAGGTTTTGGGATGGGCTTCTTTTTTTTTTATTATTTTTCCTATTTTATTAGTAGGGATGGCTGGTGTTATTAGTCGCCCGTGCAGTGTCGTAAAGTAGGGGCGCGGCTAGAAAACCGCCCCTACAGTGCAAATAGTCTAGGAATGGAGAGTTGGGGGCGGTTACGAAAGCCACCCCTAGAGGCCATCTTGAGCCACCCCTAAAGTAGGCTATTGTAGTATTGAGAGCACACCAGGAGCAGTCCCATCCGGGCCAGCATCATCCAGTGCTCTTCATTCCCTTGATAGCAGGTGTGCTCTTCATTCCCTTGATAGCAGTCGTGTTTGAGAATGTAGGAGAAATAAGAATGAATGCTTGGAAGTTACGTTGGTGGCTTGCAGCGAGGTACGGTATTTCAGCTACACACGACAATACAAATGACACATTCTAGAACAGTTCGTTGTTACCTCAGTACATATGATTTATCTTGCTATGGCAAATTGGCAATACACCTCCCAACTTGGTCAATCAAAGATATTGATAGGATCAGACAAGGCTTTCTTTAGAAACGAAGGATATATATAAATAATCAACTACGTCTGTCCATGTCAATGTTCTCAATTATTATCTATGGCGTACTAGAATCATGACTTGTTACTGAGAAGTACTACAGTGCATATGTGATTCTGTTGGAGAAATAAATATACTATTGCAGTAACACAAATACCAATCAGTACACAATTGCATTTACTCGGTGGTACGAATGAAAAATCAAATACCACAGGCTGTGCATTTTAGTTCCTATATATACCTCCCAACGCAGCTGAAGTTCAGATCACCATTCAGAACAAACTCATTGATACATTCAGTGTAGCGTGAACAAAGGTAGATATTGGAAGTTCATAATGAAGTGTATCAACAAGTTTGTAGGAGTTAGAGGCATTGGGAATGTGATAGATGGCAGATCATCAGTTTGGGCAACAGAGTCAGCAAGCATGGGTCCATGGTGCAAGAAAACTAGATGGCATGATCAGGTACTTCGCGCACCATCATACCAAGGTGCTTCACTTTAGACGGATTCGTCACCTGATAGAAACTAGAAGCAGCTGCCAGCTTTCGACTTTGAATGGATATGTTGGTTGCCTTTTAGACCATGAAAACAAATTTTCCTCCAGCTTTTAACAGGTTTAATAAGAAGCATCTGGCCACACATATTGAGAGAGGATTAGGGTTTGGTAATACTCGCATAACTTTGATTAGTGACAACTGTTGTGTACATAAAGGCATCCTGGGGAGCCACTAGTGGCAGGCCCAAGGCCCATGGGTTTACAGTTCTGAATAATCTGTTCTTTGTCTTCATGTGAGTGCTGTAATATAGCCCACAATCGAACACAATGTGTCCTCCTGACAAGAATGTGCTGCCCCAAACAGTAATAGATGATTATTTATTTCTAGAATGAGGTTCGGTAGCATACTAGTCGTATATATCTCAAACTAAATGTATTTTTTTTTTTTTCCTCACATGCATGTGGGTATCTTAATCACTTGAGATTAGCTTGACCTGAGAACAGTAAACAGAGGCATTTCTTTATAGTACCTTCGAAAACTAAATGTAGC
Organism: Hyparrhenia diplandra; assembly: GCA_015847255.1. NCBI lineage: Eukaryota > Viridiplantae > Streptophyta > Magnoliopsida > Poales > Poaceae > Hyparrhenia > Hyparrhenia diplandra. Next base: position 98,337 of record JADLZK010013203.1, on the reverse strand, counting down.
TGGGACATCAGTAAGCTTCCTAATTTCATCCTTGTTGTTCTCAATGCAACTGGCACTGTATGTTTCGACTTCAGACTGACATATGCTAGTTAACTGCTGGAATTTTCTAGAGTCCTCAGACGTTTTAACAGACATCTTATGCGATGTGTTACTACTGTGATGCAACTGGCACTGTATGTTTTGGCTTCACTGTTAGACTATATTTGGTTAATAGGTAGGACCATTGGCTGCTAAGCGAGTCATGTGACTGAGTTAGTGATTCCCTAGCAGGCTGCTGCTGCACAAGCTGGCCTCAATGGGTGGGCTCTTTGGCCAGAGCAACCAGAGATTCAAGGCCCAAATCAGAACAACCAGCATGTGCCTCCAATTGATGATGAGCTACATATTGACCTCAACCAGCCAGAGCAATTAGAGGAGGACCCAATGGAGGTCATTGTCAACCCTGCCATGCACCATATCCCAGAGCCTTTTCTGGAACTCAATGATCTAATTGCAGCACATGAGGATGATATTGAAATGGAGATGGATGAAGAACTTAATGACCCTCCCCCTCAAGGGCTGCAAATAGACTTAAATCTGCTTGATGCTGAACAGGAACTCATGAATTTGGCTAATCAAGATATGAATATTCCAGGTCTGAATGCCCTGAATGCCCATCAGCAAGAACCTGTTAATGTGCTCCCTGAAGAAATTGGGGAGAATGAACTCATGGATGAGGAGGATTTTAATCAGGCCAATCTAGATGAAAATGAAGATAATGAGCAGATTAACACTGACAACATGGACTTGAACAACTTGGTTGGGCCAGGGGAGCTGGCTTCCCAGAGGAATTCAACCCACAGATAGTTGCTCAGGCCCATCAGAACAATCTCATTGAAGATGGGATTCTACCACCTATTGAAGCCCAAGATCGGCCTGCTCAACCTGTTATGCCTGGGCCAGCACAGCTACTTCAGGCCCACTTCTTACCAGCTTTTGACAATTTGGCACTTAATGAGGGGGAGATAGCAGGCAATCAGGGGCCTAATGATGTCTTTGACTTTGCTCCTATTGCTTCTAGCCGTAGCTCAAATAATCAGGGGCCATGCACAAAAGAGCCACTCAAGGCGGGGACCCCACATAGGCAGTTCCTCTAACTCGGATCACCTCCATGTTGGTATGGCTCTTATTCAGGGCTCCAAATTATGACCCAGTGTGGATTCAGAGGGCTAGGGATGCCGATGCTACTCTGATGCGTGGACAGCTCACTTTGAAAGAGGTATGGGCAATTCTCTTCTTGCCCAAATTCCTTCTTAGTGGGCAAATTTCTTTACTGATCATGCTAATGCTCCCTAATTTCTTCGAATGGGCAAAAACTTTGTTACCTCCAATGCTATTCAATGTCTTCAAAGACACCGATGGGATTATTGACTTTCATATACCACCTAAATGTCCTAAACAACTATCTTGTATCTCAGCTACTGAATTAGGGAAATAGGCAGATGCTCAACTAATTGATGAAAGCCACAAAGGAAAGGAGAACCTGGGGAGTAGCAGGGAGAGGACAGGCTGCAGACCAAGAGAGGTGCATCCAAGAAAATATGCCCTCTGGCGGACACCGAACTCAGGAGGAGCCCCAGGATAAAACAGGTAAATGGGGGTTTCAAGAGAAATGGATGCCCTGACAAAAGGTGCTTGCAGTGCTCCCCTAACACTCCTACTTTGTCCACACAGGACATTAGGAAGTTGGGTTCCCGCCCGCAAACTCGAGGATGAGGACCTCAATGAGGACAAGCTCATCAAGAGGAAGGATCGAAAGAAGATTGCACCAGGAGCCACCAAGAAGACAGATGGACCAAGTAGCTCAAAGCCCCAAGATGATCAGGACAACAAAACAAGAAGCTTTGCCTAGTATGGTCAGGGAAGGATGAGAAAGCATAGGGGTCCTTTATTTTGCTATAAGTTTCCTAAATGTAATGTGACCCAAGACGAGTATTTGGGACAAGTTATCTGAACTCTCTGAACTTTCGGTTTTATTTCGCTCGAGAATAGTTAGTTGGGCAATGGTATGGGAGCTGTTAAACTATGTTTTGTATGTTGTTATGCTCCTTGAGTGCCAGTTCCTGGTTTTCTTTATTTTGGTTTCCCCATGAATCAAAACTTGAATAGAACTTGGAAAATCCTTAGTTGGAATGTGAGGGGAATCAATGCAAAAGAGAAGTGGAGTTCAAACAGAGAAAAAATCTTAGATTACAGTTTGTGACATTTTATGCCTACTGAAAACCAAAAAAGAGAATTTTCAGCTAACGTTTCTTAAGAATATTTGGCCCCATGATTTAGACAAGTTTGAATTTATCCCATCAGTTGGTGCCTCGGGGTGATAACAAAGATGGAAAAGTAAAGCTTTTAATGGGGAACTGGTATTTTCAAATCAGTATGGGCTCTCGGTTCACTTTACTTCGACCATAAGTGATGACAGGTTGGATTACTACCAACCTGTATGGCCCATGCACGAGAAGGGAAGAAGCGGAAGAAACCGACCGGTTGAAAGAAATTCGATGCCTCGGGATATTGAATGGATCATTGTGGGGATTTCAACTTAATGAGAAGCACACAAGACAGAAAGCAGAAAGGAGGGGATCTTAATGAAATGGTCATGTTTAATGATGCAATCAATGCCCTTGCCTTGAATGAAATTGTTTTACAAGGCAGGGAAGTTTACATGGTCCAATATGCAACCTTCCCCACTTCGCAAAAAAAAATTGATTGGATCTTCACCTCTAATGCATGGACTCTGAAATACCACGACACTTCAGCCATGGGTCTTAACGAACACCTTTAGATCACTACCCCTGTCTTGTTACCATCTCTAGCAATATCCCCAGGACCAAAGGTGTTTAGATTTGAGAACTATTGGCTAAAATTACCTGATTTTTCTCGAGGTGTCTTGACACAAACACAGGAGCCTCCTAGTTTGCAAACCGATCGTGCAAAGGCTATTTCCAACAAGTTCAAAAGACTTAGAAAGGCCCTCAAGGATAAACATGCCTCCGGGGGAAATTTAAAAGAAACAATCAAGCAACATCAAGACCACTATCCAATTTATTGATGTCATGGAAGAATATAGGGACTGAGCATCCCAGAATGGAACTTCAGGGTAATACTCAAAGAAAAGCTCATTTTCTTACTGGATTTGCAAAGAACTTACTGGAAACAGAGGGGGAATATAAAGTGGGTACAACTAGGTGATGCAACAACAAAATTTTTCCATGCACATGCCACCATAAAAATGAGAGCAAATCAAATAAAACAACTTCACAAGTCGGATGGCACGGTGATCACCAACCACATGGATAAAGAGCGGCTTCTATGGGAAGAATTCGAGGAAGATTAGGAAAGTCAAAATATACTAGGTTTGGGGTCAATCCTGATGCATTTCTAGAAAGAAACAATGATCTACTTTCTCTGGATGCCCCTTTCTCTCAGCAGGAGATGGATCAGATTATCAGATCATTACTCAATGACTAGTCCCCTGGACCTGATGGGTTCTCCAATGAATTTCTGAAGGCCTCCTGGAGTGTAATCAAAGGGGACATGTATCAACTAGGCCAGGCATTCCACGCTACGAGGTGTGCCTTCAAAGCATCAACAACTCATACATTACTCGATCCCCAAGACCCGGACACCGGGATCGGGCCAATGATTCTGAGCCTATATCCCCTGTTGAACACCTCTTTCAAAATTTTGCTCACAAAAAGTTCTTGCAAACAGGCTTCGGTAGTAATCACCAAGCTAATACACAACAACCAATATGGGTTTATCAAGAAAAGAACCATACAGACTACTTAGCTTGGGCCTATGAGTATCTTCACATGTGTCACCACTCAAAAAGGAAATAGTTATCCTAAAACGGATTTTAAAAAGGCATTTGACAAAATGGAACACCAAGCAAAGTGCTAGCAATCTTGAAGGCAAAGGGATTTGGGCCAAAATGGCTTAAGTGGATTCAGCAGATTCGACTACGACAACATCTTACGTCCTTCTAAATGGATGTCGAAGGAAGACAATACATTGCGGGAGAGGGGTCGCAAGGGGATCCACTCTCACCCCTCCTATTTGTTCTAGCGAGAGATTTTTTACAGTCTCTCATCAACAAAGGAAAAGACATGGGTCCGCTTAAACTTCCAATTCCAATGGAATCGCCAAGGATTTTCCCATTGTCCAAAGATCTGATGATACTACTCTCATTGTGGCGAAGGGGACTCTAGGCGCCCGCTTTTCACGAAATCAGTTATCAACACCTTCTCAAAAGCAACTGGACTAAAAGTGAACTTCAATAAATCAATGATGCTACCAATCAATATCAGTGAGACAAGACTGGATTTTTTGGCAAAAACTTTTGGATGCTCCAAAGGGGCCTTTCCTTTCACTTATCCGGGCATCCCTCTCTCTCGACCAAGCCCGAGAATTGATGATTACATGCCACCGATCAACAAATGCCAAACAAGATTAGGAGCTATTTCAAACTTACTCAACCAGCGGGGAAAACGGAAATCTGCAATGCATTAATGACAGCTCTACCAACCTTCTACATGTGCACATTAGAATTGCCCGTAGGAGTAATCAAGTTTGTGGATGGCTCTAGAAAATATTGTCTCGTGGAGTGGCAATGAGGCAAATCTTTGCCAAAAATGCCCAAAGCAAAGCATGGAAACTTGTTTCTTGGCCAAAATCAAGGAGGGTTTGGGCATAATTGATATTTAAAAACAAAATCAGCTCATTCTTTGAAGCATCTAGATAAATTCTTCAATAAAAGAGATATTCCTTGGGTACACATGATTTGGGAGAAATACTATAGCGAGAGGAAAACTACTTGGGACCTCCTCCAAAGGTTCATTCTCGGTGGATGAGTATCCTCAAAACCTTTAGGTTTACAAGGAAATGGCCAATCCAAAACTGTTAGATGGTGGCACCCTCCTTTTTTTTGGCAAGACAAATGGCATGATCACATCCTTCAAGATACAAAGACTGAACTCTGTTCTCATTTGCAAAGAATAAGAAAATCTCGGTGCACACAAATCTGCGAAACCACGATTTCACCAGGGTTACTCCACCTCCCAATCTTTGAACTGTTCACCAAAAACTTATGCGAGATCAATCTAGAGCTACAAAACATAGAGATCACGAGACCAAAATGATACATGGAAGTACGGTTGGGGGGACAGATTCTCCTCGGCCAAGGCCTACAAAAAATTGATTGGTCATCAACGATTCATGAAGCATTCAAATGGTTATGGACCAACCACCGCCAACCAAAACACAAAGTCTTCTTAAGTTTATTATTAAAGGACGGGCTAAGCACTAGGAATATCCTTCGTCGAAAAGCAAATGGACTCGCCATCCTATGACTGTGTTTTTGTGTCTCAACTCATGAAGAGACTTGTAGTCACCGTTCTGCATTGCCCTTTTGCTCAAAGAATGTTGGCGGTGAAAAAGCTCACATCGATGACAAAATGCTTTCGTCACGAGAAGATGCCAAATTGCCATTGAAAACCTTCGGTGACGAATTAGTGACCAATTTGAAATCGTCATAGAACGAGCGTCACATTTGATACACCATGACGAATCATGAAATTTCGTCATAGAAGTGTTTTTCCCATGACGAACAAACATTCGTCATGGAACAACTCATCTTTTATGACTAAAACAAAACGTCACCGATTTTGTCATGGAAGTGACCGCCACGTGACACCACCTATAAAGTCCTACCCGCCCACTTACATCTAGCACTTGGGCACAATTACATCTAGCAACTCTCTAATAAACAAGATTGTCCTCAAACACCAACACAAGTTTTTTACACACTTTGTTCTTACTCATGCGCATTCAGGAAGAACTTCCCTTTGGTCACCCATCCTCAAATTTCTGTAAGCCAAACACGTTTAACTTTAGAGTTCTTTGGATTGGGGCTTCCTGGAAAGAAGTTAGAACTTGTTGTAATGAGTATTCAATCAATCTTATTAAGTCCCAAGCCAGGATACCACATTCTCTCCCCCTTAGGACACCTCGGTGGGACCATGGTGGGGGCACCCACCGTGGTGGCCCACCAATTTTGTTATATGGGACCAAGCTCGACGTGAAATTTCAGGCGGTCATAGGGCCACTACGGCGTGGTGTAACGCCCCGGCTAGGCAAAACACCGGGGGCTACCACTCCACACCTAGTTTCTACTAAACAAAGAATTATTAAAAAATTTCGCAAAGACTTCCACTAAAAACAAGACATCCGAGACAAATAATTCACAACTCAAAACAACAGTTTATCATATAAGATCATAAGCATCACATTATAGCCAACCCAAATAAACTTGAAGAAACAACCCAAAGCGCAAACATTATCACCGCGAATAACCAAAAAAGACATATAGCTAAGATATTACAGGTGCCAAACTTGGTTTTAAACGAAGGAAGTATAGGTATGCTAATTGCTCGTGCTCAAGAAGAAGCTACTCCCCATTATTCCCATGCATGTCACGATCATTCGGTACCTAATAACCAAATAAAACAAGGGTGAGTAAAATACTCAGCAAGCACAATTAGAACCAAAATAACGAATGCCATGTAGAAATCCATGAGAAATAAGCGAACACCGATTAAATAGTAGTTTCCGTCAAAACGGACAAACACTTGAATTCTCCTTAGCATTTACCGGTAAAGCCGAGTAAGTGGGGCCAAAGACTTACTCACGGGAACTTGAATACAAGAACCAAATTGCACCTCCGGATAAACCGGCACTTGAATTGAATGTAAATGAAAACTTGACACTTGAATCTCATGAACAAGAAACTTGAACTTGAACCAAATATAATACTTGAACATTGGAAAGCAAGAAAACTTCGAATAATAGGCGTGAAGCCGAAGCAAAGATTCGTCATGCACTTGCCTTAACGCCGCAACGAAGCGCTCTAAGAAGTGGATTGGGTCCTCGCTTCCTAATTCACCACCACCTATACTGATCATGGTTCACGGTCTCAAAAAAAACAGCTTCAAGGAGAACTGAACTGAAAGCAACTCAAATATACATTAATTTATACTAAGTGGATGATTCAGCGTAGCCTCTCACACTCAGCCTCCAGAACTTGCAGAATTGCGCTAACTCTAGCATTTCACGAATTACTTCATAGCTAGCTCAATTCAAAAACCACAAGCCTGAATTCTTCCCAACGTACTAATTGGCTTCTAAAGAATTAAACTATTTTCTTTTCACTGTCATCACTATCTAGGCTGTACAGATCGGCAAGATCTACTGAATCTCAGCCCAAAGACAACTGTGGCAAAAATCCAATTTATACACATCCACCAAATAAATTAAGTTGCTTCATCTAACCTTGCCTATAGGAACGACTAGCACCCAGATCATGTGCTATTCAGGAATAAAATATTCTACCTCCCATTCACTAGGAAAGAGCCTACGTAAGTCAATAATCTCCAGGCCAATTAAACTAATGCATCTTGAATCAACCTGTACCAGATTAGAGCAGCTAGCAGCAGCCGACCTTGACTCCCAGGGCTGGTTCCTTGGTCCTTTACTTCTAGATGTGAGCAGCGACAAACCTGCAGCAGCAGCACCACCGGTCCAAGAACTGAGGCAATAGAAGATGCGCCACAGCAGCAGGACAGCAATAAAATAGCAGGGGTACAGATCGAGGGGAAAAACAGCAAGAACCAATACGCCTTGGCAGCAACAAGCAGGTAGAAACAGGGAGATGCCGTACACACCTGAACTCCAACAACGGCTAAGCTTCAGGCCTGGGACAGCACCACCACCAGCAGCCGGAAGCAACAGCAGCTGCGCCAGAGATGCGGTGTTCAAGGAGGGAGCGGCACAGATGAGAACAGAGGTAGCCGCGTGAGGGAGAGAAAGAACGGGAAGGGGCGGCGGCGCTGGAAGCAGCCGGAAGATGAAAGAACTCTCTGTTTTTTTTCATTGAACGGGAATAAAAAGGATTACCCTAAGTCACATCCAACGGACCATATTTAATGGCTCTATTAACACTCATCCGATCTCCAAATGAAACAAGTTGGTAGTCAAACAAATTCGTTTCAACGAGACCTACGCAACCACGGTCTCCGATCTTCCATACGACTTATGATTCAAAAAGTCAAACTTTTGCCCTATTTTTAGTCCACCCGGTCAACATGAAATTTATTTTATTTAAAAAAAAGACAGGGTATTACATTCTCCCCTCCTTCAACGAATTCGTCCTCGAATTCTTTACTTTTTGAAAGGTGGAATAAGCATCAACAAACCGAGCTACTTACCGGATGAGAAGAACTCCTGATACTTCTCCGCATTCGAGACTCAAGCTCCCACATTGCTTCTCGTTCGTTTGATTAGTCCAAAGGATCTTCGATTTGCTTGAGTGTCTTTCCTCGCAAGACTTTATCGACTCCTCCGAATTCTTACAGACGTGCCTCAAAGGTTAAGTCTTCCTTGATGGTTTTACGGTTCCAAAGTCATATGTTGTTCGGATCTCGTATGTATTTTCTCAACATGGATACATGAAATACATTATGCACTCCACTCATAGAATTAGGTAGTTCCAACTCAGTAAGCCCGACTTCCCAACACGTTCCACTATTGGAAAAGGACCGATATACCTTGGGCTAAGCTTTCCTTTAACTCCAAATCTCACGACACCTTTATTAGGAGAAACCTTCAAGAGTACTTGATCCCCAACCTTGAAACTCCAGACCTCGCCTTCGCACATCGGCATAGCTTTTCGCCTACTCACGTGCGGCTAGCATTTGTTGTCGAATTTCAGCAATACGCTTCGGTCGTTTTTAGAACCCAATCTGGTCCTAGGACTACCTTTTCACCCACATCTTCCCAACAAAGTGGTGACCTACACTTCCTTCCATACATGGCTTCAAAAGGTGCACATCTAATGCTAGCATGGTAACTATTGTTGTAAGCGAACTCCACCGAGGCAAATGATCCTCCCCAGCTTCCTCTCCATGATAGAACACATGACCTTAGCATATCCTCTAAAGTCCGAATTATGCGCTACGGATTGACCATCTGTTTGAGGGTGAAAAGCGATTGCTAAGTATCACTTCGATCCCAAAGGCATCCCGCAAGCTCTCCCAGAACTTGGAAACAAATTTAGCATCTCTATCCGAAACAATGGTTTTGGCACCCCATGAAGTCTCACAACTTCACACATATAGATTGGAGCTAAGTCACTTGCTGAATTGGTAGAACGGTAAGGAATAAAATGAGCTACCTTACTCAAGCGATCTACAACAACCCAAATAGCATCCTTCCCTTTAGGAGTGCGTGGTAAACCAACCACAAAATCCATAGTGATATCCTCCCATGGCCACCCAGGAACCTCTAGTGGTTGCGATTTTTCAAATTGACGCCGATTCTCGCCTTTAACCGGTTGGCATACCCCACATGATGCCACATACTACGCCACATCCACTTTCATCCTCTTCCACCAATAGCTTTTCTTCAAGTCTTGATACATCTTATTCTCACCGGGGTGCCGCGGTGTATCGGGTACGATGTGCCTCTCGAAGAATTTCATCCTTGACTTGAGCCTTCGTGGCACACAAAGGCGTCCACCGAAATCGAATGGCACCTAAAACATCCATGCTTTGAAATTCCCAACTTTTCCTTCAATAATGCGCTTCTTCACATCTTGCAATAACGGTCATGTTGTTGTGCCTCCAACACTCGCCTTGGTAAAAGCGGACTCAAGGATAACCCTTGTTTCGGTCTCTGCCACTCCCACATAACAGTATGATATATCCATCCGCTCAAATTCGGTTATCAAATAATTCAATGTAGCGAGGGGTAGCCTTACGACTCAAAGCATCGGCCACAAAGCATTGGCTTTACCGGGGTGTACTGGATGGTAAGATCATAATCTTTGATTAGTTCTAGCCATCTCCTTTGTCTCGATTCAAATCCTTTTGAGTGAAAATGTACTTCAAACTCTTATGGTCGGTGAAAATATCACAAGGCTCACCATAAAGGTAATGTCTCCATATCTTCAAGGCAAACACAAGCTGCAGCAAGCTCTAGGTCATGAGTAGGATAATTCTGTTCATGTGTTCTCAAGCGCCTTGATGCATAGGCTATAACCTTCCCATCTTGCATAAGGACACACCCAAGGCCTACTCGTGAAGCATCGGGAATACCGCGAGTGAATCGCTTGCCGGGTTCGGGTAGGGTGAGAACAGGAGCTGTAACCAACTTCTCCTTCAATACTTGGAAACTACACTCACACTCACTAGTCCATTCAAACTTTGCATTCTTATGGGTGAGCATAGATAAAGGTTTAGCAATTATAGAGAAATCCTTCACAAATCTTCGATAATAACCAGACCATTCCTAAGAAACTTCTCACCTCTTTGACACTAGATGGTCTTTCCCAATCTACTACATCGTAAAACCTTCTTTGGGATCAACCGAGATACCTTTCTCATTAATGACATGCCCTAAGAAACCAACTTCTAATAGCCAGAACTCACACTTCTTCAACTTGGCATAAAACTTGTTATCTCTCAAGGTTTGAAGAACCATTCTTATATGTTGCTCATGTTCTTCATTCGTCTTAGAGAAGATGAGTATGTCATCAATGAATACCACCACAAACGATCAAATTTGCATAGCATGTTATTCATTGTTTCCATAAAGTAAGGAGGTGCATTTGTCAATCCAAAAGACATAACTCTAAATTCATAGTGGCCATACATGGTCGCAAAATGCCGACTTCTCAATATCTTCCTCTCTTACCGAATTTGATTGTACCCTCGACTGTAGATCAATCTTGGAAAATACCTTAGCACCTTGTAGCCGATCAAACAACTCATCAATGCGTGGCAATGGGTACTTGTTCTTGATAGTCACTTTGCATTCAAGCCCGATAATCCACGCACATGCGCCAACTCCCATCCTTCTTCTTAGTGAAGAGAACGAGGAGCTCTCAAAGGAGACACACTACGACGAATCAAGTTCTTGGACAAGAGATCATCCAATTGCCTCCTCAATTCATCTTGAAAAGGGCGAGACAAACGATATGGCGCTATGGAAACAGGGCCTTGTGCCGTATAATATCAATACGGAACTCTACCTCTCGTTTGGGCGGCATTCTGGAAGCTCTTACGGGAAAACATCGGGATATTCTCGAACAATAGGAATTTCTTCAATCATTTTGGATTTAGATGGCTTCTCGGCTAATGTCCACAAATCCAGTCTTCAAGATCGGCGACCAGAAATAAGCTTGCCAACAAAAATAGAGAATATGAGGGAGCACTTGCTTGGAAAGTTATGGTATGGCCCGAGGGAGTCTCTAAGGAAACTGTCTTCCAAAAACGAGGATATAATGGCCCGATAACGATGTAACCAATCCATGCCAAGGATCACATCGAAATTTGGTAGAGGAATCACCATTAGGTTAGCAACAAAATCATCCCCATCTATGGATATCACACAACCCTGACGGACCAGCGAACTAGATATTAGACCCCCAGGTGAACTCACACGAACCGACTCGAGAGATTTCTTGACTAGGCAGTTTTGCCCTTTTGCAAATTCAATGAAACAAACGAGAAAGTAGCACGAAATCAAATAACACTAGAGCTTCATGTGAATCAAGCGTAAAAGTACACGAGACCACATCACGGATGTCCAAGAGAAGTAGGCATGGTGTAAACTGCGGAAGGATTCATAGCACTAGAACATGCCCCATCTGTGGTCTTTGGAATAGTAGGTGGTGCAAGCGAAGTGGAGCATAAGGTGCGGTCAAGTGAGGTGGAGCATATGAAGTAGATAGCTCGGCATGAGCATGTGGAAATGTGTAATCGGGAGGAGGCCCGCAATAGCCGGGGAGGCATATCTTTGTTGTGGATACTTTGTTGATAAGAACCTGAAGGAGCAGCCATCATTTGAACCGAACCTCGACCACCACCAACGAAGGAACCCGACCCATGAGAGCTAGTTGCAGATAATGGGGAAGAACTAGACTTCTGCCACTTGATAATAGAATCTGGGTTCTTCTTGCAAACAATGGACATGTGTCCATCTCTACCACACGTGCGGCAAGCTCCAGAAAAACCACACCCTGAAGAATGGTGGGACTTCCCACACTTGAAGCAAATTAAACCCTGCCCGGGCACTGGGCGCATGAATTGAGATCCAGTAAGGCGTGAACTTGAAGATTGTCCCCCGACGGCTTTGGCTTGAATGACCGAGAGTACTTGAGTGTTGGTTTGACTTGAATTTCTTGAATGGGGGTCGCTGAGAGGACTGCCCACCCTCCTGATGGGCCCTCTTTTGGTTTGTGCCTATTCCACTCTCATTACCATAATGATTTTGCTGGAGTGTAGTAAGCTGAATTTCGGATTCCATACCCCTAGCTTCCTCCACTGCGGCAAGGTATGTAGTGGGTGGGTTCCTTCCCATCACTTCTCTATATCGTGCATTAAGCCCTCTGAAAAACTTCCTCGCCTTCTCACGCTCATCACTTGCCACAGCAGGTACAAAACGAACCATATTGCTAAAGTCCCTCTCATACTCATCCACTGTCTTACTTCCCTGTTGGATATGATTTAATGCATCACTCATCTTATCCCCGAATGATTCTCGGATAATACTTGGCTTTAAATTGTTCGGAAAAACCTCCCAAGTGATAGCACCACGAGAATCGGGCCACGCCTCGGAAACACCACCCCACCGGATATCGGCCCATGCCTATCAACCGGGTGTGGCACAAAGAAAACTTTCTCCTCCGAGTCAACCCGCAACCATTCATGACTTTCTCCACCTTATGGAGCGATTACGCGCGCGCATCGGTTGGTGTCCCCGACCCATCAAATTTCTCAACTTGCATAGACGTCCACTTGGTGAAAGTCATCTTCTTAACAACAGAACAATAGGAACATCACCACCACCACCACCACCGGGGAGCAATAGCAATTGACTCGCTATAGCCCCCTCGTTTACTTCATTTTCATCAATAACGGGTTCATGGACTTCTTGGTCGTTGCGGCCCGCGACCTCTACCACCACCACGACCTCTACCACGACCGCGACCTCTACCACGACCGCGATTAGCTACACGAGCACTCCTCCTTGGCGGCATAGCTATAATCCACCAAAATAAGGACACAATTATTATCAACATATTATCATATCTACATAAGAGATACAAGGAAAAATAAACAAAAACATAAATGCAATGCAACCCATGCAACTCATCCTATAGTGCAAAAGTGTGTCAATTTTAGTCTTCTATCAAGTTTTAAGGCTTTTACTCTAACTAACCTAAGCTCACGAATACCAAATGTAACGCCCGACTAGGCAAAACACTGGGGGCTACCACTCCACACCTAGTTTCTACTAAACAAAAGAATTATTAAAAATTTCGGCAAGACTTCCACTAAAAAACAAGACATCCGAGACAAATAATTCACAGCTCAAAACAACAATTTATCATATAAGATCATAAGCATCACATTATAGCCAACCCAAATAAACTTGAAGAAACAACCCCAAGCAAAAACATTATCACCGCGAATAACCAAAAAAAGCACATATAGCTAAGATATTACAGTGCCAAACTTGGTTTTAAACAGTGAAGTATAGGTATGCTAATTGCTCGTGCTCAAGAAGAAGCTACTCCCCATTATTCCCATGCATGTCACGATCATTCGGTACCTAATAACCAAATAAAACAAGGGTGAGTAAAATACTCATGTTAGAACCAAAATAACGAATGCCATGTAGAAATCCATGAGAAATAAGCGGAACACCGATTAAATAGTAGTTTCCGTCCGAAACGGACAACACTTGAATTCTCCTTAGCATTTACGGTAAAAAGCCGGTAAGTGGGGCCAGCACTTACTCACGGGAACTTGAATACAAGAACCAAATTGCACCTCCGGATAAACCGGCACTTGAATTGAATGTAAATGAAAACTTGACACTTGAATCTCATGAACAAGAAACTTGAACTTGAACCAGAAATATAATACTTGAACATTGGAAAGCAAGAAAACTTCGAATAATAGGCGTGAAGCGAGAAGCAAAGATTCATCATGCACTTGCCTTAACGCCGCAACGCTCTAAGAAGTGGATTGGGTCCTGCTTCCTAATTCACCACCACCTATACAGTCATGGTTCACAGTCTCAAAAAAAACAGCTTCAAGGAGAACTGAACTGAAAGCAACTCAAATATACATTAATTTATACTAAGTGGATGATTCAGCGTAGCCTCTCACACTCAGCCTCCAGAACTTGCAGAATTGCGCTAACTCTAGCATTTCACGAATTACTTCATAGCTAGCTCAATTCAAAACCACAAGCCTGAATTCTTCCCAACGTACTAATTGGCTTCTAAAGAATTAAACTATTTTCTTTTCACTGTCATCACTATCTAGGCTGTACAGATCGGCAAGATCTACTGAATCTCAGCCCAAAGACAACTGTGGCAAAAATCCAATTTATACACATCCACCAAATAAATTAAGTTGCTTCATCTAACCTTGCCTATAGGAACGACTAGCACCCAGATCATGTGCTATTCAGGAATAAAATATTCTACCTCCCATTCACTAGGAAAGAGCCTACGTAAGTCAATAATCTCCAGGCCAATTAAACTAATGCATCTTGAATCAACCTGTACCAGATTAGAGCAGCTAGCAGCAGCCGACCTTGACTCCCAGGGCTGGTTCCTTGGTCCTTTACTTCTAGATGTGAGCAGCGACAAACCTGCAGCAGCAGCACCACCGGTCCAAGAACTGAGGCAATAGAAGATGCGCCACAGCAGCAGGACAGCAATAAAATAGCAGGGGGTACAGATCGAGGGGAAAACAGCAAGAACCAATACGCCTTGGCAGCAACAAGCAGGTAGAAACAGGGAGATGCCGTACACACCTGAACTCCAACAACGGCTAAGCTTCAGGCCTGGGACAGCACCACCACCAGCAGCCGGAAGCAACAGCAGCTGCGCCAGAGATGCGGTGTTCAAGGAGGGAGCGGCACAGATGAGAACAGAGGTAGCCGCGTGAGGGAGAGAAAGAACGGGAAGGGGGCGGCGGCGCTGGAAGCAGCCGGAAGATGAAAGAACTCTCTGTTTTTTTCATTGAACGGGAATAAAAAGGATTACCCTAAGTCACATCCAACGGACCATATTTAATGGCTCTATTAACACTCATCCGATCTCCAAATGAAACAAGTTGGTAGTCAAACAAATTCGTTTCGACGAGACCTCGCGCAACCACGGTCTCCGATCTTCCATACGACTTATGATTCAAAAAGTCAAACTTTTGCCCTATTTTTAGTCCAATCCGGTCAACATGAAATTTATTTTATTTAAAAAAAAAAGGGGTATTACACGTGCGTCCAAGGTAGTGGGGCCCACCTGTGATCTCCACTTATGCAGTTAGTGAGATCGTGGTGGTAGGGCCTAGATTGACGTGGAAGGCACGTGGTCGTAGGACTGTGCCCATGTATGGTGGCCCACCGATTCTATCTAGAGAACCAAGCTGGTAGGGCCCATAATGACGTGAGTGCCATGTGGTAGTGGGACCACTACATCGTCGGACCATGGTGGTGGGGTCCATGTCACCACGTGGACTTGCGATGCCACATTGTTATGTGGTTCTATCTGGTGGGACAGTGGTGGTGGGGCCCCGGTTGATGTGGAACGCCAGGGTGGGAGCGGGACCAGTATAGTGTGGGACCACTATAATGGGGTCCTCATCGATGCTGGTGGGACCATGGACGTGGGGCCCACATTGACTAGAATGTCGCATGGCTTACAACATGGGACCGCTGTAGTGGGGTCCACATCGCCACGTCGACAGTTGTGGGACCATGGTACCAACATGTGGGACCGGTGGGACCCACACATGTGGGACCCATATTGGTGTTGAAGCATGGATATTATTGTTTTGTGACGATGAGTATGTTGTTTTGTGACGAAAGTTTACATTCATCATTGGTTCGCCACCCGGATAGAGCGGAATGATTATCTATGACCGAATAGGTTCATTGTTTTGTGACGCTCTATTGATTTTCGTCATTATTTTTAGCGGCTTGGCTCCGTCACTCATAATCTGTGACGAATTTACAAAATTCGTCACTGAAAACTATAGTTGCATGATGAAATTTCAAATCGTCACAAGTAAATCGTCATAGAAGATCATACTTCTACTAGTGAATTCATCAAGTAGAAATCCCCGAACACCGACTTCCCTCGGGCCACTTGAGGAAATCAAGAACCGTCCATCAAGATTCTTTACGGTTGGCCTCATGCTAATATGCTTTGGAGAATCGGGTGTTCAAGAAACAAACTCATCTTTGAAGGGCTGCAACCATCAATACCAAGAGCCAAGGAACTTTTCAAGAATGAGCTTCTATTATTCCAGCCTTTTAATTCATGGATCACAATGTTTCTCTGATTCAACATTGGTCAACTGTTCGGTTCAGGCTGCTTGTGTTCTTTTTTTCTCCATTAAAGTTCCTTAGGGACACCTCTTGTAATTCTGTTTTGATATTTATTTAATAAAATCACCTGTAGGGGCACCAGCCCCTCCAGTTTTATCAAAAAAAAAAAGTGCATCGGCACAATATATGCACACTCAAGGTCCCATTTTACAAGATGGTAGCCTTGTGGAACGTCAAAATGAAAAATTATGTGGGTTTGCGTATGCACAAAGTCCTGTCACATGCATGACAACAATTGATCTCGTCATTATTAAATTTACCTTCTATTGTACTTCCTTGACAGTACTGCTTCCACCACTGGTATATCTTTTTTTTTTTTTTTTTTACACCGCGATTATTAACGCAGCGCTCAACACGCACGCACACTCACCCCTATGAATACACGTCGCGCCAAACCCTACCCCTATGAGCATCTTCAAGGACCGAGCCGGCAAATCTTGAAGTTCGAAGTCACCACTCGGCGCCTCCATTATCGGCCGGAGACGTCGCCTACCACTTAATGCACAAGACCGAAAAATCCCGAAATAAATCCAGGATAAAGTGTCGCACCTGGGTTTTGAACCCTGGGTGGGAGCCCCCAACCAATGGCCTTTGCCATTGCACCGTGAGTCCCTTAACACCACTGGTATATCTTTAGCTCACTTATCTTAGCAAAGAAGCAGATAATTATGTCCAATTGGCTTCTTCTGCTATGCTTGAGTGTCTGGATGTCCATCAGTTCCGTTGCTAGCATCGTCAGTTCACAAGTCGTAGGAGATGGAAAATCACATAATGTTTCTTCGATGGATCCTATTGATGGCCAGCTGATTGGAACTTGTGGCAATTAAATGGATGGCCATTGATTGATAAAATGGAAAATTAGTAATACTTCAAGTTCAAGAACGTACTGGTACATTTGTCATCACAGTAGTAAAATAGAAGGCGACATGTACAATTATCTATTTTAAATTTGTTGGCATAGACGTAAATTAAATCGAAGTGCGAATTGGCTTGTAGTCCAATGGTAGCACGGTCGGTGGGGCCAGCGCTACCCACCGGGGTTCAAATCACGGTGCTCGCACCTTTCTTTCCCCGGGATTTTCCTAGGATTTTCCGGCGTTATGCATTAAGTGGTAGCGGCGTTCCGTCGGCGACGGGCGCCAATGGTGACTTCGAGAATCTCCGGATCTGCTTAGGGTGCTTTCGGTCCTTCCGGAGGTGCTCATAGGGGTAGGGTTTGCGTCACGTGTCTTCATAGGGGTGAGTGTGCGTGCGTGTTGTGAGCGTCTGCGTTATATTGTGTCATTCTCAAAAAAAAAATCAGAAGTACATGCCTCTAAGTTTAGAGGTGAATGTGGATATAAATGAAAATAATAGTTTATGGCTTAGCTGAGCATATTTTGAAAATAATATGAAAAATTCTTATTTATATATAACACTTCAGAATTTGAAGTAATGGAGCAAAATCTCTGGGTTTGTGTATGTTGGAAGTCATGTCATGCATGACAAGAACCCACAGTTGCATATAGTAGACCAGTATAATTGATCTCGTTATTATTGAATTTACCTGTTGTTGAAACTCTCCGACCAAGTCTCCAATGTGCTACTAGTACCCTAGCTAACTCAGCAAAATATTCTTCTCTGTGTATTGTGCATATCGGTGACACAGTTTTGGTTGGTCAGACTGTTCACAGAGAGCAGAGCTACAGCAAATCTCTAAGCCTTCAAGGATGACTCGGAATATAAAAATGCCCACGTGACCGTGACTGTCTCCCCACATTTATTTGTTTCAAGGCCAACCTCTTCTATATATATGCAAGATATATGCCACTGCATAGGAGATATGTCTGCCATAGCAATTGCAAGCAATGGAACACGACATATCTCTAGTGCACCAGCCTGCTCATCTCTTCGCTGCCATATTAGTTCTGGTTAAGAGTGTGAGGCATCGGGAAGCAAGCTTCTGCGTCCGCACTGATTGAGCTAGAACTAAAATTAAGAGGGGGGCAATTAAGGATGCAAAGCAGGGGGCAGCCTGCCCCACGGAATGCAGTGTCATCCAGCATGGGCCAGAGCTGTGGAAGTGCAAGTGTCATGGTCGTGGTTAATTGTTTAATTATAATGATGATGATTTACTTTATTTTACACCTAGCCCTGCAGCTGCAGGATACTAGTACTACTGCTATATGTCTTGCAGTTTCTTTGGAGACATTTCTGCATCAAAAGAAAAGAAGCCTCCGTTTTTTATATATATTCCCCGCCGCTTCGTTTTGTTCACATTATTCTTGTGATATACAAGTAATTATATATATACCGAATGGAAGGTAGGAGTACTAGAGTTGAGATATACCTCTAGAATCATCTCTATGAGAAAATAGGAACCAGAGGCAACAGGCGCGCCAACAAGATGATGTTCAATGTGTGTCGTGCAGCAGCTAAGATATGGCTCAGTCATCTCCTCATGAAGCACGGGATGGTATTTTCTTCCTTCGTGAAACTAAATTTGGGAACCCTAGATCCACACATATTCGACCTCCTCAGGTGATGGGTCTCGTGTTTGGTTGCCATGATTTGGCTCATCATATCTGGCAGGTAGTGTGCCTTGGATGTTCTGACGGAGGACTTGCACATTTGCCTTATTTCGAGAGCTTGTCCTTCAGTTCTTAGTACCATGGCATAAACGTTTTCTTTAGCACACTCAAGTTGCGACGATCAGCACAGACAATTTCTCCTAGCACCCAACTCAGGCAGCAGCGAACTGGAAATGGTGCGACAAAGGAGAGGGGCGCGCTAAATAAGCAATACAATTTGAGATCATGGCAAAGATGAGGGCACCTTAGGCATACACCACCATAGCATGTTGACACTGAAATTTACATGAAGGGATCATCATTGCTTGAGATGCATTGTGACAGCAACAAACATTATACATCGATCTGTGTTTTGGATCTCGACAGTGCAAAAACCAAGTTGCAGAGACCAAGAGATTTTCTATGAACAAAATAAACAGCTGATCCTTTGAACAGTGAATTTCAGAAACAAAAACTTTACTTCATCAGTCGGTATTTTGGAACTCGACTGTGCATCATTTAAAAAAAAGTTGCAGAGCCCAGATTATTTCTAGTCAGTCTGGGTAACAACGCTGGCAACAACCACATCAACACAGTTGTTAGAATCGCTTTACCAGTTGTTCTCGGCTGCAGCAAACAACGCTGCAACTATCCGATGCGAACAAGTGCCGCTGAACGAGCCTGTTATGGCATCACTCTAACGTACACCAAACATTAGTGGAATTGGTGAATTTGTAACCAGCTCTAGCTCGCCTCCGCAATTGGCAGCAAGTTTCTTGTACCCTTCCTGCCTCCTTTAAAAACAGAGGCTCCTCCCACTAGCTAATGCTTCAAAGCACTATGCTTACATCAATTCCGGTGAACTGCTCTTTTCTCAGAAATGTGCTCATACTACTCACAAGGTTCACCCTTCACTGTCATCCAATTGATCCCTGAATTGAACACTAGACAAAGGCAAAAGTACACCAAAATGATTGCTGAACGAAGCATGAATGTCACACTTTGTAGAAGCTACAATGTTGGTGATGACATCAATGGGGAAGAGTCTGGATGAGACCATGACATCAAAAAAATTCTGTTTCTGCGAATTCTCATCAGAGACGCGCATTCTGGCTGACGCATTTTCTGTTTCTGTTTCTGTGAATCGTCTGTAGTGTTTAATAATGACAAACTGCAGTTTTGTGACAATAAATTTTTTCCAAACTGCTACGGGCTGTGGAAAGCAATCCACTACGTCTGGCAAGTGTCATGGTCGTGCTTTGCTTAAGTAACTAGTGGACTCCACGCGTGTTGCTTTGCGGGCATGAAGGAGGAATAAACGGGTTAAAATATTGTGAGAAGACGCGCGGGGAATAATACCATCAAACAACACTATGATGCGCTTTGTCATGTGATTTGAAAGATAAATTTATAGATAAACATAATAGTATGAATATGACAAAAACTTATTACAATTTATTTAACTCGGAGTTGATATTGATGCGATGATTGCTACATCCAAGAGGCATGGCAACATTATGGATGGTTAAGCTCATGTATATGCTTGTGACAGGCTAATGAAAACGGTTGGTACTACTTTGGAGAACAAATTAAACTTTCTGACGTTTGACACATGGACTAAAAAGAGTAGTTGTCATACGTAATAGAAAATGGCAGTAACTTCATGTGCCCATGCGTGCACGGCCTCTCATCCACTCGTACTGTGCTGTGAACTCGGTTTACCCAGGTGTGGGCTGACCTAGGGCTACCACTCTTTTCTCCCTGTATTCAATATGGACCAAGTCCATGAATGGAGAGAGAATATAGTGAAACAATGACCGATGGGAGGGGTGGTGTTGCCCACACATTGCCTGCTTACAGACCGGTCATCAGGCATCCTCGTCCTCATCCAGTCGAACGGAACAAAGACAGAAAGAGAACGGGAGGGAGACAGAGCCAGGCGAAGGGAGAGGTAGAGCAGAGCAGGTGTGGCCTACAGGCGGGGACGGGTGGGGTGCGGCAGTGGCTGGCTGGGCGTGCGGGCAGGGTGGCAGTGGCGTTCTGCTGGCGGCGAGCGGGTGCAGTGACTCCGGTGGTGCGGCGGCGTGAGGCGTTGGGCAGTTGTGGCGACGGCGTTCATGGCGGGCGCGGTGGCGTGGGTGGGCGTGGGCGACGGGCCTTGTCGTGGCCAGCCGCAGCCACGGGTCGTGGCGTCCTAGCGGCGCTCCGGGCGTGCACGGCTTCGGCAGCGCGGCGTGGCAGCATAGTCCAGGCCAGCGCGGCTCAGCGGACGCCTTGCTGGTCCTTGTTGAATCGTCGTGGAGCGAGGCGAGCAGAGCAGCGAACTCGCGCGGCGGCCAGCATGGGCTTCGGTGAGATGGACTTGGGGCGTGCACAGGGCTGGTGGCTCGACGTCGGGCTTCGTCACGACCATGGCCTCGGTAGCGACGCGGCGAGCTCAACGGAGAGCATGGTGGTGTGGGTAGTCCACAGTCATGGCTTTAAGTAGACCGCTCACGCTCAATTCATGCTCGGTGGAGGGAGTCCAGAAGTCCATCGGTGTCTCTTCTAGTTCTGGGGTTGGTGTCTCTTCCAATTCGACGCCTGAACATGGATGACTTCAATTTAATGAGTAACGGGACCGGCGGCAGTACAACTTCGATGACATGGCGCAAGGAGATCGCAGAGAACTCCCTAAGTGGGGGTTCTCTATATAGGTGTGTAGATGATGATTTTACTTTACGTTACCCCTGCAGGACACTTGTACTACTGCCATGTCTTGCACTTTTCGTGGACACATTTCTGCAGCAATATAAAAGATTTCTGCAGCAAAGTAAAAGAAGCCATCTTTATTTATTTATAAATATGCACATCAGCTTCAGTTTGTTCGCATTCTTGTGGCACAGAAGTAATTATATATCGAATGGAAGTTAGGAGTACTAGAGTGGAGAGATACCTCCTACCATGCGAGCTCATATATCTGTGTATGAGTAAAGTGTAGGAACCGGAGGCAACAGGAGCACCAACTATGTTCAAAGTGTCTCGTAGAACTAAGATATGATTGAGTCATCTCCAGAAGAAGAAAGAGATGGTTCCAGCCGAGTCGTGCGAGGAATGTGCTGGTTCGGCCCTCGAGGTGCCCCGGCCGCCATAGCCGAAGTCGTGTGAGGAACGTGGCAGAGGGGCGTCGAGGTGTCCCAGCCCTTCGTCCCCTCGGTAACAGGAGTGGCATCCAGTCATGTATCAAGGAGAAATATCTGACGGAGGACATGCACATTTACTTTAATTTTGAGAGATCTTTGTCCTTCACTTCTGGGTACCATGACATCAACGTTCCTTTTAGCACAATCACCTAGTCACTTGTCCTTGGTAGGATAAAACCACACAATTTGTGTGCACTTATGATCATGGCAAAGATGCACTACTACGAATGTGGTGATACATGACGGTATTAGTTTGTCATAGAGGCCCCGAAAACCGTCATAGTTAACTATCCATGATGGTCTAACAATTGGTTCTGAGAATCAGCGTCATAATTCTTGATTCTTTGAAAAAAACGTCCACGGATGCCTTTGAATCGGTGGCGATCGCAAACGCCACAGGATAGTTGTTTGGTTGGTTCGAAGCATCGTCGGTGACTAAACTGAAGCGTCATGGACATGTGCCACGTTAGCATTGCCATCTCAGCATAGTGAGGTGGAAGGCGGCGTGACACGTCGGCTTGTGACATGTCGGTGCGTGGCCCAACATGCCACATCAGATTTTTTTCGAAAAATTATTTTTGGGGTACCAAAATTTTGGATGGGCTGGGCCAACACGACAGATTGGGCCTACCTACTTTTGCACGGCCCATTTTCATTTTAAATTGTCCTCAGCCCAACACGCACATATGATTGCAATATAATAATAACCAGAACACATATGTTGCATTAACTATAGATATTTACGTCCATCCATAAAACTCACCACATCCAAAATGGAAAGAATCGAGTAGAAAAATGTAAAAATGTGAAGCAGAACTAAAATAGCATTCCCCTCTGTTCTGCTTCGAGAAAAAATAAAAGAGATGGAAAGGAAGAACGGAGAGGCAGCCTCAGCTAGCAGGTAGCATCAGGTTGGCATTGACAGTTATGCTGCCCTCATCGTCTACACACTGCAATTGTACATCAACGAGATAACAATTAATTAGTAACAAACATTAGTACAACTATCATTTGCTCTAGCATGTAAACATATTACTGTACTCAGGAGCAGAAAGGTTCCCTGATAAACAAAGCAAATAGGTTTCAGATAATATATTGTTCAAGCAAATAGGTTTCTGATAATATATTGTTCAGATAGCTTCGCTGTATCTAAGAATGTTACTAGCAGCAGCAAAGCTATTGTGCTATGGAATAAGCAGAACTACAAATCTGCAAGTGGCACAGTTCCTTTAGATATAAAGTGAAGGTTACTGCATCAAGATCACAAACTATTTGTTCACAATAAGCAGGTGTTGAGGTACAGTAGGAATACATCATTTTTTCCAACCTAACAAGTTCTAAAATAGGATTTTTTTTTTGACAAATCCAATTAGTGCACAGTCAAGTTATGATGATATAATCCATAATTTAGAAATAAGCATAAAAATGAACCCACAAAGGACAAACAGAAGTATCACCACGGCTGCTCCATCTTGATCTTTGAAACACATTGATCAATGCATTGTTCTCACCCATATTGAGCTCAGCTTCTTTATACCTGAAATAAAATGAACCAACAGAAAAAAACATAGTTCAATCTCACAGTATCACCACAGAACAGCAAAGCAAAGGGGGACCAAAATCACAACAGAAGTATCACCACGGCTGCTCCATCTTGATCTTTGGATCCCACTGTTTCTAACTGCATGAAAGAAGCAGAAGAAATTGAACTTGGATTTGCCTAGGCACATTTATGTACCAGCGGTGGAACTCAACCCTAAAAATTCAGTTATGCACCAGGGATGCTAAGCTCGATTAACGAACTTTTCTTGGAGACACTTCAGAAGATAGTCTCATAAAGCTTCATTTCTGTCAATAAAATTAAAATTTTATGGCTTGCAAGCATCCAGATTTGAGGCCAAACTCTCAAACTAGCGGTTCCCTATTAAACGAAAAGTCTTTAACCGCTTTGTTAAAGGTTCAACTATATAATAATTCTTCCTGAATGAAGCTCTAAATACTAGATCCATACATGTACAAGTACGAGCACATACCACAAAAGAAATTGGAACAGGGCTAGCACTTGCTCGTAGATCGAGCACGCCGCGACATCGGCCCCGCACACGCGGGAGGTGGCGTTGGGTGCGTGTGGCTGCCGCGGAGGAACCGCCGGCCGGGCTGCTCCTCGTCGCCGCCGCCACCGGCCCTCGAGCACGGGTCGGGAGGAAGGACTAGCTTGAGGAGACCAGCGGTGGGGCCTCGATGTAAGCCTCACGGATCCCGGCGCGCCGCCCACGCCGACGCCGAAGCCGGCCGTCCTCCTTGGGTCCTCGACGCGGCTTCTTCTTCGCGGCGGTGCAAGGAGGTGGACGACGAGGTGGAGGGACGGCCACCGCCGCGGGTCATGAAGGTGGAGGGGCCTCCTCGCCGGTCGCGGAAGGTAGGAATCCGCCACCGCCCGCCAGCCAGATCGAGGGGCCTCCTCGCCGAAGTCGCCGTCGCCGGTTGTTGTGCTCGCGGATCGGGGCGTTACTGGGGGTCGCCGTCGGTAGGGCGGTGCGGAGGCTGACGGGGCGCTCGCGGCCTTCTCCCGGGGACTCCGGCGGCGGCGCCCGAGGGCGGGAGCGGCGACAGAGCAAAGAGGAGGGGGAGTGAGGAACGCCGGAGTGAATTTTTCCTAGGGTTTCAAATTGGGAAGTCTTCTTTTATACTTAGTGGGGTGCAATGAGAGCCATTTGATCTTGAATCGATGGTCGAAAAAGTTTGGGCTAAGCCCAATGAACGGATCAATTTCGAGGTTTAGGCCCTCTTTGCCCAGTTTTTATTATTTATATTATAATTTATATTAAAGTTATGTTTATTCTTTTGGGATAGTAAATTATTTCAAATGGAAAAAATGTCAATAACAAAATTGCATAACGCATTGAGATCTATCATCTTTTATTTTGGCCATTTTGCATTTGAGAAAGTGTTGATAAACATTGTTAACTAATGGACACATCTCTCATATGGTTTATGAAACTATTTGTGAGATGTGTCGATTTTGAACTAACTTTCCAAACACTTTCTCTCGATAAAAAATGATATATATAACAATTGTAGATCTTGATGAGTTGATCAAAGTTGGTATTCATGACTTTTCTAGTTGAGACCATCTAGGGTTTCAAAAAACTGGTTTGGAGTTTGTCAAAATTTGAAAACATAAAATTTAACGTGCTCAATCTTTGTTAAATGAAAAGTTGACCAAAATAACAAATTTAGATCATGACGAGTTCAACAAAATTGGTATTCATGACTTTTCTATTTGAAACTGTTTAGAATCTCAAATACTAATTAGAAGGTTGCATGTTTTTGAAATTCAAACTTTGACTTGGCGGCCGATGGGCTGATGTATGTTATTGGGCTCTCTAGCGTAGAGATGGGCTTTGGCCCGGGAAATTGAGAGGGAGGGGGGGAGGTGAATCTGGGCCGGCCCGAGAAGAAGTGGAGGTGAATCTGCGTAGAGATGGGCTTTGTGCTTGTAAATTTTGAAATTTTTTTTAGGGAATTTTGAAACTTTCTTTGGAAATAGAGCTTTGGAACTCTATTTTAGATAAAATTTTAAATACTTTCTTTTTTATAAATAGAGGCGGGACCGATGACGTACATATTTGTATATAAAAGGTAAATGTAAATGCGACACTTTTCCTGTTAAAGGGCACGGATCGAGAACCTTTGTAGCCTCTTTTTTTTAGTTTTTATCTTTTGTTTTTTGTCTTATTTCGTATTATTTTTTTACATTGCAAAGTAAGTTCAAATGAAACAAATCATAAAAAAGGTTATACAATACATCGATATTTACAATCATTTTATTAGACGAGTTTGTTTGAACAATTAAAAAATTAAATTTCAAGTTATGAGAATTTCAAAAAAAGGACATGTCACCATGACTTCCACGTCACTAGGGGACTCACCATCCATGTCACCATATACTCCTCTGTGATGTTTATTCTAAAGCGTCATAGATAAGTATGGAGGCGACAAATGGTTGAAGTCGTCATAGAGTTAGCACCTAATTTTCAAACCGTCATAAGGCCGTCATAGATTTAGTATGCGATGACATATTCAGAAACCGTCACCAGGAAACCGTCATGTATCAACACATTTCTAGTAGTGATGACAGAACCTTTGGCGTACACCAGACAGCATATTGAGACTGACATTAACAAGAAGGGATCATTGCTTGAGATGTGTTGTAATTATAACAAACATTTTACATCTATCTGCATATTGGAACTTGACCGTGCAGAAAACAAGTTGTAGAGTCCAGGAGATTTATAGGTACCAAATATAGAGCAGATCCTCTGTGAATTTCAAAAACAAATAGTTTACATCAGTTGTGCTTTGGAACTTGACAGTGCAAAAAAACAAGTCATGGAGACCAGGAGATTTCTATGTACATAATAAATAAATGTCTAGCCTAGCGTCCCACAAGAAGCAGCAAGCCGGGT
Organism: Hyparrhenia diplandra; assembly: GCA_015847255.1. Classification (NCBI taxonomy): domain Eukaryota; kingdom Viridiplantae; phylum Streptophyta; class Magnoliopsida; order Poales; family Poaceae; genus Hyparrhenia; species Hyparrhenia diplandra. The sequence continues at coordinate 71,637 of JADLZK010013203.1, read as the reverse complement.
TTCATGAACTTGAATGCCCTGGGGTCATAGCTGATCTTAAGTTAATCCACAGTTGTAGTGCTCATGTACTGGAATGTAGAGCAACTGATTGCCTCTGTTTAATAAAGAAGAAGCATTGTCATCTGTAAGGAACGTATCAGAAAACGGTACTCTGTTATTTATATCCCCTGTTTCTACTCTAATGTGGCAATGATGATGAAGTTATTCACTGGGTCAAGTCATTAACTCATGACTGTACTGAATGAAAAGGATCCAATGATAGTTGAAAAATGGATGGCTCATGACGCCCGATCCGACGGCTAAAAAGACATAGGAACCAAGGGACCCAATTTTAGTAGAACCGAGAGGGCACTAAGTGCATATTAAAAGGTGGGCCCATATGCACCAGGTGCATACTAAAAATTAACCTAACAAAAATTAAAATAATTCTAATTTTGAAATTTAATTATGTAATTAAGGGTAGTATGGTAAACAAGCTAGCCATTGTTTTGCGGTTGATTGTCCATGATTCACGATCTCTTTTCGCGCTGATTTGCCGATCAGCCTGGCGCTGGAGATCACATTCTGTTAGATATATTTCTGCTTAGTTAAATGTGTACAGCTTCAGAATGAACCCAAAATTAATAACTCTGCTTCTTTTTTGCAATCTTTCTAGTCCCGTCAGCCAGCAGCAGCAGGGCACTCCTTGGATTTCGCCCGATGCTCCATTCGCCGACAACCCTCGTGACATTGCCCTTCTATCCTGGCATCAAGAGACAGGGTTGCAAGGGGTTCGTCGGCGACACTGTTCACTCGCCGCTGTGGGCGCTGGGTGACTGAAATGGTTATCTGAGGCTCAACTGCTACGTGGTCCCGCAGACCACACGCACCAGCTGGAACGGACTCAGATTGCGTGACGTTGTGCGGCATGTCAAAACGTGACATACTTCCCATCTCAGCCCTCCAAAACGAATCCAATGGCTGCATTCGTTGGGCCCACACGATGGGAACAAAAATCCACTTCAGTAGTGGACGGATGGAGAAGGATGGAAACGGAGGTTACGGCATCCATATCGCACGCTCGCGTCGGACGTCCGTTAAGCCTCGCCGGCCGCCGGATTGGGGCGGCGACGCGGCCAGCGATTTGGCCGCCGTTCGCACCAAACAACCTCGGTATAAATTGTAGTTCACTTTGTCTAGATACACTATGCCTGATACATCTGATTTGGAACGGAGGGAGTAGATGTCATCATGATGTCAAAAGCATGTCATCTAGCTAGCTAAGCAATGGGTATCGAGATGGATTAGATAGGAGTTCTAGCAGGGCATAACCTGTCGACGAGCATGCATGCATCGGCATTAGGATGGGCACGGGGGCACGTAAGTGTCCATGGCAGGTGATGGAGCTTCGATGGAGTTTGACAAAATACGTAATGAACAGGAGATACAGGAGGATGCCGAGACCTCACCTACGCACACGTACTGCTACACGCGTACAGAGCTGGACCGGATGAGGCACCACCGGACTTGGGAGAGCTGGACCGGATCATCGGCAAGATCGAGTTGACGGAGAAACAGCAGGATGCCGCGGCGGCTTCGATGACTCGCTCTGCTAGGGTTTTATAGGCGCTGGTTCGCGATCTGGCTCCTTGCCGATTCAAGGTAGGAGAAGGGCCACAGATCGATATCACGACGCGTGCGGCGGTGATTGCGTCTGACTCGTTCCTCTCGATTACGAACAGAGGGAAGAGGGAGATGGCTGACATGCGGGTCCGGTGCAGAGGTGACTCAGGGGTGCGGGGTTCGGCGTGCGGCAGCGGACTTGGGTTCGAGTCGTACTCGTCTAGCAGAGGAAGACGGCGACGTTGGCACACGGGACCAAGGCATCAGCCGGCCAAGGAGAAAGGGAGGCAGCGGCCAATGTTAACTGCCGATCAGTCGGCGCGTAAGCTCGCGCCGACCACACCTGTTTTCGGCCCAGCTCGTTGTTTCGGCCCAGTTTATCTATTCCGCCGTTCTTCTTTCTCAGGGCGACGGGCGTTCGAGCACCGGCGGCGGCTCCAGCTTGCGTGCGAGCGCAGCACAAAAGGCACACACCACCTCATCGTCGATGCTGCCCCGAACCCCACCTCGTCGTCGATGCTGCTCCGATTGAAGCTGTGATTTTTGCTCACTGTGTTCTTCATGTTTCCTCATTTTCGTTCTTGTCTGTGATCTGTGTTTTCCGGAGATTAGATTGATTCCATGCAATGATTTTTGGGGAATAGATTCGTCGAATGGTGAATTTCATCTGTGCAAGTTTTCGGCTTACGAGCTTTTGAATCGAAAGAGATCAGTTCGATTTCGTGCTCTTCTGTCTTCTATTCTTTTGCACGGCGATTGTGTTCTTGAGTCCAATGTGGGGACAGCAGCAGTCTGCAGCGCCAAAAACCTCCCAGCTTGAGCCAGTGCTAATCTGTGCTACTTGTCGTTCGTGGTCAGGTGTTGTATTCTTGTTCTTCTGTGCAATTGTGTGTTCATCGGTCTCCAGTTCGTTGTTTCTAGCGGCCAGGTCGTCAAGCTCTCAGATCGAGATTACCAGATTACTCACCCGTCACCATCAGCAGGTCAGGTTTCTCATAGGAGCACTCGTCCAGGTATCTGATGACATCGATCTCTCTAGTTTAGTTTCTTCAGTTATCTGATTTGAGCACTAGCACTCAGTTCTTGATAATAGTACAGGAAACAAGTTTCAGTACGCAATTTCTTTATCCCGCTACATACGTGAATTACTACTTCTAGCCAATCATGAGCTAATCATTGGAGCATTATTTCATATATCACTTTATTAGAGCAGCATTCACAATATACAAAAGATTGTTGCTTGTTGTCTCATGTTTCTTATGCAGGTTTAGCACCAATGCAATGCTTGTTCTCAGCTTGAGCAGACTCATGCTCAGTTGATTTTCTGACTATTTTCAGCTTGCTTGTACTGTCTGCAATTTGCGTTTTTGAGCTTTGAGATCCGATTTTTGCAATAAATTTCTTTGAAAAACAAAATAGGAGAACAAAGGTAATTCGATTCTTATACTTCCATTTTCCACCTTGCCTTTTTTTATTGTCGTAATTTATAATGTGTTAATACTCATTCTAAAGATGAACAGAAAGCAAATAAGAGGAGCTTTCATATCTGGGCATGATGATCTTCGTGACAGCAACTCCCGCAGCCCAAATCCACTATCATGAATGGAAAATCTCACCACTAACATATCTCTACTAATCTCCTGCCTACCCAAAAGCTACCCCTGTTGTTTTGCTTACAGCCATGTTCAGTTCAACTTAACATGATGTTCTATTAAACCTCTTTTGATGTTTCTGCTAATTTTAACTCCATGTCACAGGTTTGTTTTGAGCCGGCTGGTATCTCATGTCTATCTTGCGAATACTCTTAAGTGCAACTTTAGATAACTTTGGTGATCAACTAATTTTGATTAATCTCACATCCTTTATTTCAAAATTTTACTTCCAGATGTAATCACTGATGGCCATAGTGTTAAAGGGTGTCCTAGGTATTTTGTTTCGCCCCTTTTTTTGGCCATTGTACCTTGACTTATCTATCTATGGTTTACTATAGTAATCGACATGAAAACATGCATATGCTTAGCTTGATACAGAAGGGAGCATGCCATGTTTCCATTGATTTATTATATTTGTACTTAATCTCACATCTTTTATTTTTAAATTTTACTTTCAGATGTACTGATGGATATTGTGTTAAAGAGTGTCCTAGGTATTTTATTTCGACCCTTTTCTGGCAATTGTCCCTTGACTGATCTTCATCTATGGTTTACTATATTAATCGATATCAAAACATGCCATGTTTCCCTTAATAGAACATTGAAGTTCCCTTGATAGAACATCAATCTTTCTTGTGTAGAGCATCATAGTTTCAAAGGTAGAACATCGTATATGTTGTTCAACTTTCTTTGAACTGATGTTCTTTGTATTATTCATTGATACTCACACGGAACTGGGGTAGCCGACAAATCTTTAGTTTCTAATTTTTCATCTATCAAATTGTTTCATATAGTCCTCTAGAGTTCTTTAGATTTTTTTTTTTTTTTTTGATGTTTCATGTTAATGTTCTTAGTTCTCAGTGATTGTTTTTGTGAATGTTTCTAGTTTATGCCTCTATGTTCTTAGTTAATATTCCCCTGCTCTATCATGCGTGCTTTAATGTTCTATTATAAAGTTTATGCCTCTATGTTTCCACTCATTATTGTCATGTTCTATCATTCGTGTTTCAATGTTCTATCATGCTTGCAGTATTGAAGCAGTATTGAATATAATTCTATAGAACTCCTGCTTTTATATCCTGCTTCCTCATTCCTCATTCCTCCGATTCCAATCTTCCGCCAAAGATTCGATCGCTGTTCTCATAGAATATTCCTAATTTATGCCTCAATGTTCTCAGTCATGGTTTCCCACGTTCTATCATGTGTGCTTCAATGTTCTATTATAAATAAATTGATGTTGTTCTTGGTGAATGTTCCCGGTTTATGCTTCTATGTTCTCGGTTATTATTCTAATGTTGTATCATGCGTGTTTCAATGTTTCACTATAAATAAATTAATGTTCTCAGTGAATGTTTTTGGTGATATTCCCAGCTTATGCCTCTATGTTCTCGGTCAAATTCTCATGTTCTATCAAGTGTACTTGATGTTCAATCAAGTGTACTTCTATGTTCTCGGTCAGACAAAGGAGTTCAGGTCGGCTGTTATTGTGTAGGCCAAGGTTTTGGTTCTGAGACATGAGCCATCCATGTGCAGGCAGTAATGATTAAAGTGAAGGATTTACAGGTTCAGGTAAGGAAGACATACCTTACTATGGTTTTCTCATGCTTTAGGTTCAGTCTTAACACACCTCTCTTTTTTGGGATATCCCGGTTCAGGAGGACTAATCAGTTCATCAACTTTTGTTTGGCCAACTAACGTGAATTTTAATGAAAATAGTTCAACTTTATTAATACTTATGAAGCATATACCATAGTTTGAATTTTATAGATTAATCTCTCTCAATTTGGCTAAAGTTCTACCTACATATTGAAAAAATTATATCTGTAGCTTACATTCAGCATTCTATAAAGAGGACAAAGGAACTATCCTTAGTATGTGGTGTTCTTATTTTCAAAGTAAACCTGACCAGTTAAGGATTTAGGTGGGTGTTAAGCTGATTGAAAGTCATATTTTCTAATTCAGTCTCAAAAGATTGGCGGTGTCTTAAAAAAAAGGCCACCAACAAAAAGCACATCTATGTTGCTTTCGATACCAACCTTTAAGAAGGTCTGTCACCATCAGTTTTTTTATGTAAATTTTAGATCAGTTTGTTGCATTGCTTCGGAAAAAGAAGTGCTATGTCACAAGGCTATTTGCCAAATCTTCTCCAACTCTCATATTGTGCAATGTGCATGCATGGCAAATATTGCATCAATGAATCTTATATTTGTTTACTGGTTTGGTTCTCTCCTAGGTAAATATAAATATAGCTACATATGTGCTGTTACATATTTGCTTCAGCTACATGTTGCAGTGCCACACTACCAATAACCAAATGTAAGGTCCCTTGCATATCTATTTACGCGCGCATGTGCTTAATTTGCCATGGTCATCGTCCTTTTCAGTAATATCTCCTTTCACGTCTTCTGGGCATATTCAGTTCTGCCTGTCTTAGAATGTGCAGTTATCTTGATGGCTCTGTTTAGCTACTATTTACATATGTTGCTTCAAATATTTCCTTCTAGCTGTCTCAGTGTCAAAATTTTATTTAGTTGTCATACTGAATCCCTCCTCTTCTTTGTTCCTGATCACTGAAATTTAGTCTAAAATATCTTGCTAGGTTTGGGATTTTCTGATCATGAAGGTTCAGGCAACTACTTAGATGTGCACCCCCACGAGTATCAGGTTAGATTACAGGGCCTATATGCCCACACAGTAGTACATTTTCCCTGGGATGTCAAGTTTTTATAAAATAGGATTTCTATTATTTTTATCATAGACCTATTCTTTTATTGGCTCCTCTGATTCTTCGCCTTGACAAAATTAATCCAAGGTAATCAGCTAAATTTCCATGCTTTTGGGTGCTAGCATTGCTGCATAGAGATCCATGCTAGGGTATCTGAATTTAAGAGTAATCCTAAGCTACCTACCTAACACCGCTTAATTCCTGTGTTATAAGAGTTAAGTGCAGTGAACTAGCATGGGACCTACTTTGTAATATATTGTGATAGAAAATGTTGTGGCATGGGACCTACTTTGTAAAAATTAGTCATCTATTTTAGAAATGTTGTGGCTTTCTACCTTCTAACTTAAGCTGAACACCATAGTTAAAAAGTATCAAACTCAGAACGGTATGCTCATTCATGTATGTGAATGCCTATCTAAGATCAGGTATATAATTTGGCAATTTCAAGTTTGAAGTTTGAACTGAGTTTCATTCCCTCATTCAAAGACATAAGTGGCACGTCTATTCTTCAACAACACCTGTTAGACCACTAGAATCTGCTTATTTCTGTTGGAGTGAAGTGCATTGTGAGTGCCTAAAATTTGTTAGGTTTTGCCAATGGGGTCCCTGAACTTGGTAGCTGAAGACTTAGGTCAAGGCATGACATGGTATTTGAGAGCACTGTACATTGTTGTTTAGTTTTGCAACTATCATGTGAAATCAGCAAAGATTCATATTCTGGTTATAGAGCAATTTTTTTTTATCCTATGCTTCATTGGTGTTAATTAGCAGGAGCCATTGCTAAGTCTATGACTGATTTTGTATCCCACCGATTTTGTTAGACATAATTTTGCTTGTGTATATAGAATACTGTTTTTCAATTTGTGCACTCTTGTTTGCTTGGAGTACCAGGATGCATTATTTCTTAGCTATATAATAATGGTAGTAACAATGGAATGCTGTCTATATGTCAGGCGGTTGACATTGCACCGCATAACTTGGAGGCCGACACTTCCTCATACCACTGCACGTATGTGTACTGTTATTTGTGAAATGGAGTCTGATGAATGGAACTGCAAACATCAGATTTCATTCTCTATGATTCATGTGTCTTCGCTTGTACTTTGTTGTCCAAGGTTTGTATCTAGAACAAATCAATCCATTATCCCTAGCTATTTGCTTTTACTGTCGTGACAAAGGGTTGCCGTTGTAATTTCACAGATGCCCATTCAGTCATCTTTTGAAGCTCTAATCTCTGTTTTCTATTTACATCTTTTATGCAGATGACTTTGATGTTTTCTGTTCTCGTGCCTCTGAGCTGGCAGAGAAGGCCAACGGAGCACTGTCGTGTAGTCAAGCCATCGAAGCAAATGTATAAACAGGATGATGGGCTGGGTTGTTCGAGCAGTAGCATGGGCAACGACGATGTATAAACAGGATGATGGCTCTGGTGAAGCAGACACCAATGATACCTATTATCACAAAACCCCCAATTTATGCGGCACTTTCTCTTGATCTACATGTACATTATGACTTGCATGTAATTTATGAAATTTATGATTTTTATTCTGCTGGAACTCGTGTATTCAGTGAAAATAGTTGAAAAAACAGTCAAAATGTCTCACAACGTTGCTTTCTGAAATATTGTACTTGAAATTTTTATGTTATATCTGAATCCACAAAAGTATTCATTTTATTTTTAGATATTGTATTTGAGATTTTTTATGTTATGTTTGAATTCACTAAAATACTTGAATAGTGTACTTCTTGTACGAAATATTATTTCATTTTATTTAATTAGATAGGTAAAGTTTAGAACGTTATACTAGATCAACAATAAAGGCTTAAAAAAAAAAAAGTCTGAAAAAATAGACCTTAAGAAGAAAAAAAAAATACGGCATGGAAACAACAAAGAAGCCTAGGAAAAAAAAAGCCCAACAACGGAAGGTGAAGGAAGAAACAGTCGGAACTATTGCTTTGGGCCAAGAAAAAAACTGCATGGAAACAACAAAGAAGCCCAGAAAAAAAAAAACCCAGCAACGGAAGGTGAAGGAAGAAACAGTCGGAACTATTGCTGGGCCAAGAAAAGAAAACAGCCTAGCAAAGAAAAGCGGGCCGAGCCTGGTCGGCGCACGCATCCGCGCCAACCAGTCGGCAGTTAACAGCCCCGGAGGCAGCAGCGCTGCAGCTTCACCATGTTGGGCTGGAACTGCTGACTCGGGCCCAAACAAAAAAGGAATTGACGGCCCAAACAAAAGGAATTGACTGATAGGAATGACCGCACAGGGCCAAAACGAGAGAACATAGAGGAAGAGAAAAAAAGAAATGTTTTTCTTTCATTTAAACCAGATTTTAATAGCTCTTGCAAATTGATTTCAAAATCAGTTTCCTAATCAGCAAAAAACCAAACATCACAAAATAGAATAATGCGCCAGCATGAATGCTCAAACATGTTTCTACTTCCTATGGTAAATGTTAATTTATTGAAAGATATATTGTATCTATGTTCTCATGAGCACAAAAATACAAAATTAAATCAATTTTACTCTATTCTCAAAAATGCAAAATTTAGGGTGTTACACTGGATATGCTTAGAAGCCAAGTATTCTGCAAAGATTCACTCGGATGTGACTAAAGCTAAAACAATAAATTTGCACATAATTCCCAGTGTCATTATTTGTACGTGGTAAGTTAACGTCACTTTTTGATGCACGATTGATGATTTATAAAATATATATTTCTTGCAAACCAATCAATGTATGCGTACCTTTTTACACAAGCTAGCTGACAATTAACGTGACATTTTTCATGCACGATTGATGATTTATAAAATTTATATTTCTTGCAAACCATTCAATGTATGTGTACCTTTTACACAAGCTAGCTGACACATATATTTTTTTACTAGCCGAGGGCTCCAATTAGTAGTACTAACAAGTTACCAAGACAATTATCGAAGGATCGATATTTCTTGCATCATATAGAGTTGAAGCAATTTAATTTCTGGCAGTATTCATATATGCAGGCCGCACTGTGGCAACCAAAAAGATAATACCAGGCAAGCACACTGGCGTAGAGTCCTGTAAGAACATGATTTTACATAAAAATTTCACGCGCAATTTTGTAAAATGAGGAATGTATTTATAAAACATAATAAATTGGGGTGGGCGTGCCCTAAGCGAAATATCTTTACCTTTAGTGCCATAACGTTTGTTATTGTTCCCAAGTGGGCGACACGAGGCCATGACAGCATACAAACCCAGGCCATGTCTGTAGGCTTATAAATTGTGTGTCTCGCGGCAGGTTTATTTGTTGTAACTCAAAGCTCTTGTATGCAATGGCGACGACATGTATATGACATATATATATGAGATATATATGTGCGATTGCAATTTGCTAGCAATAGATCATGTTATATCTCTTGTCACCCGTACCATGCTAGGTAGTTATGACTGTGAGGCACTGGGAAGCAAGCTTATGCATGCATCCTAGTTGAAGCTGCATGCCACTGCAAATAATTGTCAGGCCTTGGAACGACATTGAGGCTGCACAATAATTCGTGATACAGACTATAGGAGCAGGCTACGTGGACCTTGCGTCCTGCGATGACACTCTTGGTGTATCTTTGTCATTCCTTGACTTCAGGATAAGAAGTTACGAAACTATAATATGAGTATGGTATGTGTGTCAGGCACTACTACACAAACGAGGTCTAACCTCGGATGCAAAATAAACTACGATTCTGATTCTCAACTAGAATCGGGGATAAAGCTTCATTTCTCCAGGTTCACACCAACAACCGGGACTAAAGGTCCATGGGCGATGCGCCCCAAGACACTCAACCGGGACTAAAGGTCTCCAACAAGTGGACTAAAGCCATTACTCCCGGTTATTGAATAGAACTGGGAGTAATAGTTTCGTGTTTCTCCGGGTTACATCTTACAACCGGGACTAAAAGTTTTTTTTAACTGTACGCGTTTAGGAACGTCCTTTTTCCACATAAGACCCCAGAGTTTCTCCTTCTTCCCACCTGCGTCCTTAGCATGACATGTAGGAAAGCGTATATAGGGAAATACGTTTTCTCTTAATTACATATTTGCCATTCCGATTATAATGCTTATAACTATTGTGTTTTAAATCCGATTCGATTCGTTCTAGTTCTATTAGCTTCATGTTTAACTTTAATACACGCTCATTCGTGTCATTCTTTAAACTAATTATAAGTGTTAAAATTTGAGTTTGATTTAATAAATTTGTAATTAACTAATAATATTTGTCGCACGCTTGTGATGTAGAAAAATCTGATAATTCCAAAAATGACTCTAGGATTTTGTGTAAGGCCATATTTTGGGTGTAAATGAGCACAAAAAGATTTGAGAAAGTTTGGACATAGGCGGAGCGACGTGCTTCACAAAGTGGTATATGGGACACTTAGATTTCTCATGGTTGTGTGGCCCGTGCACTTTGCAAAATAAGCTATCGGCTTCAAACTTTTTCTCGAGGTGTCTACATGGCATTTGTGAAGGCACCGCCAAGTTTGAGAATTTTCTAGAATTGTTTGGTACTTTTCTCTAATTATTTCAATTACCGTGCGACTTCTCCCCCAAATAATTATATCGTTGAACTGTGACCACCCTCGAAAAGACCTAAAAAACGGTGCCAAACTTTGCCGCAAGGTCTCTTTTGTACCCTAGGAGGCAAAACTTGTGGAGTCTGGTACAGAATTATTTTGTTTTCAAAGTGTAATTCATCATATTTGGTCGCACGTGACACGTAGAAAATACAAGAAATCCAAAAATGGCTAAAAAAACCTAGGATTTTTGCGTGGGGCCATATTTTGGGTGTCAATGACCACAAAAAAATTTGAGAAAATTTGGACATTTGCGGAGCGGACGTGCTTCACAGTGGTATACTCAACCTTTCACTGAGCCCTATCCTTAAACTTCGGTTTCTCATGGTTGTGTGGCCCCTGCGCTTTGCAGTGTACTATCGGCCTCAAACTTTTTATGAGTACCAAGATATGATCGATTTTATCCAGAGGTAATTGCAATATCTCTAGCACAACTTTATATATGTATAATTTGTATGCAATATTAATGGTTCAAATATTTTGTATTTTTTTTGCCGCAGTGCTTGGATAAAGGTCGTTCAAACACATCAGATGATGGACCGCAAAACGCCACTTGTTATCCACAAAAACAAAGTAAGTACTATATATTCCTATCTTATTTTAATTCCCTAATGATGATGCTTCAATTCCTAATGACAATTTTTTTCTCATACAGGCAACCGCAGGGGACCAATCTCTATGGATTCTACGTTTCCGAGTTCATAAGGATGTGCTCACGTAGAAGCAAACAAGAGGAAGATGAAGTATGTCTATATATGTACAACACAATATATTTTCCTTTATTATATATACACATATATATTTATATACTAACACTTTTCTTTTAACCCGGATTGAAGACGGTAAAATTCATGAAGAATGTAACCATAGAGAATATCATTTCCTGGCAATGTAAGAGAGCATAGCAGTTAATGAACAAGTCTTAAAGCCCAACGCGGAGTTCTACGTTGACCCCACTGAGAAGTGGCTTCCAAACCCGGAAGAGACGGACTCAGAAGAAGAAAAGAAAAGGAAGCAAAGAAAGCAAGCGAAAAGGAAGCGAAGTTTGACAAGCCTTGAAATATAATTTGAGGCATTGACATACTTAGCCCGCTTTTGACTATATTTTCATGACTTGAACTAAATGGCTCTCGAGAGCTTGTACTAAATATGCCATGCATGGTGTGATGTTCAAACCCAATGTCCGCTCTTGACTATATTAAATATGTATGTTGTATGTTATTTGTGTATGCATCGATCCATTTGAAACTTTTTGAATCGTGCGGGTATACATGTCATTCGCATCGTAGAATCGAATTCGAAAACCAATTTAATTTTAAAAAGAAAATGAATCATCAACCAAAAAGAGCAGAAAAAAAACCCCTATTGTTTGTCCCGGTTCTAGACAACAACCGACAAAATGAGATGACCACGTGGCTGGTAAAATATGCAAAAAAAAAAAAAAAAAAAAACCCTATTTTTGTCCCGGTGGTGTCTAGAACCGGGACTAATGGGCTGATCACGTGGCTGCTGAAATGCAAAAGCCCCCATTGTTATCCCGGTTGTTGTCTAGAACCAGGACAAACCCTTAGTTTTATCCCCGGTTCTAGTGCTTTCAGATGCACTATTAGTCCCGGCACCGCAACCCCGGTAACGAAACCGGGACAAATGGAGGTGGGGAACCGGGGATAGACCCCTTTCCTGCACTAGTGAGGGGCTATAATATGAGTATGGTATGTGTGTCAGGGCTATAATATGTGTATCCGTATTTGTGTCAGGGCTATAACACAAACAGCTGTTCAAGTAGCAATTCTCATAAAGGGATAAGCACACCCTCTGATTTTGAAATAGGTTTCAACAAATTTGCTCGCAGCATCTTGCTTCCCACATCTTACAGATACGTGGTCCTGTAGCAGTTGTATAATTTTTTCACGATTATTATAATTTAGTCCTGTAGCAGTTGTAATAATTAGGCCTATACAATCCAAATCAACTCAACTCGAGGCAACCGGGTCCATTAGGCCTATATAATTTTTCAACAAATTTGGTCCATTATTATGTTATATAATTTTTTTCACGATTATTATATTTTATAGTCCTGTAGCAGTTGTAATAATTAGGCCTATACAATCCAAATCAACTCGAGGCCAATCACTTCAACTATTGCTAATGCAAATTCCACAAAATACATACAAAAACATTGTAGACAGCATGCGAGCAAGATATGCCTTCTTGTTCATAGGGCTGGTACGTGTATCTGCACCGAGTCTTATGTTCAACTGAAATATTAATAACTTCACATCTAATTGGTCTACCTGTCTAATATAGGATAATAACATGACAATAAAGAACTAAGAAACATGAATAAATTTTAGTGTTATTAGAAAAATGATTCAAACATTGTGCAACTCCATTAAACTGAATTCATTACACTGGGGTCTGAATTTTAATGGATTAGACGGAGTACTGTCTTCACGCCTCAACCACCATTCAACATCCATCCCTTTAAAATGCTTGTCTCCACACATCTGTATCTATATATATCAGCACCCAAACAAAGCATTATACATTGGATCATCTTGTAGTTGAGTTTTGCACAGGGTGTATCTTACAACGCCAACCTGATCAATTCATAACATGGTTTATACTTTGCAGCCTTTACTAGAGGAGTTCACTCATTCATAGGAATAGGATGCTTTAGGAAGCAACATACGGCATGATAATTTCACGAGTTCTCTTTGGATTGCTAAACCAGAATTTCTCGGATGTATACAAGTACCCCAGAGTTTCATAATATTGGTGCGGAAATGCAATCTGCTGCAGAGTTTCTCAATCTGCCTGTTGCTAGCAAGATTTGGCACAAAAGATATGTTTACCCTCGATGTTGTTATTCAGAGGGTTAGTTTTCACATATGAGCATAAGAGAGATGAGCAACATGCTGTTGTATGTACGTGCGTGGAAACAGCCGAAGATACAAGTATCTACGAACCACAGACATCTTTCAGGTGGCAGTGTACAAGTTTCTTTAAATTCCAGATAAACGTCAGGATTCTGTCTGTCCTTTCCAGATAAACGTCAAGCTTGCCGCAAAGTGCTTTGGTAAAAAAAAGGAGGAGAAAAAGTGTGCATCAATTTTGCATGGACCTTACGTTGTTCGACAATACATGGTTTGGCCACTTCGTCGGCACCCTGAGACATTTTAGCTGGATCGCAAAGCTGATGAGTCCGGGTTCAGATTGGACTAGTTAATTTTTCCATATCTTTCTAATGAGGTATATATGTGTATATACTGTTAATTGGCCTGTGTATGCATTTGTATCATTTGTTATGAGATCATATTTTCTCTGTAGACATGGGAAGTGACAAGTGTATTAATGACTTTGACAGTAGATATGAGTACGTACTGCATGACTAAATGTTTGATAAAATATGTTGGAGTAATAGATACCTCCACAGTCTGTAAAATAATATAACTTGTATGGATAGTTGTCTAGTGACTGACTCCTGTGTGCTGCAACATCGATGGTGCTAAGTTAAGTTGCACTATAAGTTGGCATGGAGGGTTGAAAATCAGAGGAATCTTTGCGCTCATCCATGAATAAACTTTGCTACATGTACATTCATTGTTGTTATTCACCTGATTTCAGTTACGAAGGTTCATGTTTCATTATGTTCTGGACAATTATTATCTTAGATAATTTGACCATGCTAATTTAATTAAGTTTTACTCCTCAACCTGTCTTAAGAAGTACCCCTAAGTAATCTGACTTGAATCAGCTCCAGCACAATCACTTAAATGCTAGGACAGTCACTTTCATGCACCCTGGATCCGATAACTCTATGACGAAGATGCCTCAATGTAGTTAGTAGGGAGCATGGGGACATTGATCCGGCCACTTGGTTTATATATACATGCTGTTTTAGAAGAATGCTCGATCCTTAGAGCGGATGGAATTGACTTTGGCTTTAAGTCCACGTCATCGAGACCAGGTGAATAAAGCTAGTTGAAAAACTTCCTCGGTGCTTCCTGCATATGCCACCAAATTAAGGCAGAGTGATGTAGATTTACTTGTGTGGTCGCTTGTGCTTGTCGTTGTACAAGCATAGCAGAGTAAGCTGGACATTTCTGCAATGATGTCAGATCCCGCTCGTTGCCGCGAGGATCTGCTCGAGCTCTCACCTAAATCTACCAGGAATTAGGGAGAGAAGGATAGTGTTCACCGACGGAGAGCCAGTCTGAAGAGTAATGGGGCTTTGCTCAGGTACAAACTTTACCTCCTAGGAGGTAATATTTCAAATCAATCGAGCCCTTGATTATTTCACATTTTAGAAATTAAATAATAGATATAAAAATTAAGAAAACCAAAATATATAAGATATCAGCTCCTAGGATAACGGGAGCAAATCCAGGAAAATACATGCAGCGCGCGCGATTCTTTCCTTCTATTGACGAACTAATCTCGCAGCGATTCTTTCCTTGTACATGCGCGGGATCTAGATGGCATGCGCGCGGGGTGGAGCAGGCAGGCCGGAGTCTGGAGTCTTTCCTTCTACATGCGCGCAGCAGTAGCGTGGGATGACGATTTTGTTTTGAAATTGAATTAAATTCAAATAAGTGGCCTATTGCAATGGTGATTTTGTTTTGAAATTGAATTAAATTCAAATAAGTGGCACTATCCGAATTTGATTTTACACAAATTTGATGATTTTTTCTAAAAAAATCTAAAAACAATGTTCTGTCAATTTATTGTATTATTACAGTTATTATTTTATTTATAATTTCATGTAAATGTTATTTATGTTTTTCATTTTTTTAATTTTTTTGAATTTCTTAAAAATGGCATATATTCACATGTATAAACAAAAGATAAAAAATAATAAATATGTTCATGAGTTAACTTTGAATAATTTTAATAACTTTGAGTAAATAAATTATGATTAACATATTATTAAACATGAGCTTTATTTCCAAATTATTTATTTCGGGTATCCATTGAGTATCAACGGGTGGAATATTAAACCTGAAACCGAACCCAAAACCAAACCCGAACCCAAACCCGAAAACCGTTGGTGAATAATCATCCTCGAACCCCAACCCGCGGGACCCGAGACCCACGGATACTCGCCTCGAACTTGATCTGCTGCCAGCTCTAAGTACTATAGAGATATATAACATTTTTGAATAGTGTTATTATCATTGTGTCGGATGAACAATTGATCAAAATAAAAGTTATAGATCTTGAGAAGTTATGAAACTTCATAATTTACAACCTTTTCAATTGATATTATCTTGTCATTAAATACTACGTCTGAATTTTCAAAAATTGAAATATGAAATTTTTAAATGATCTCAGATGGAGAAATAGTAAAAACAAAGGTTGTAGATTTTTTTTTTAAAAAACTAGGAAATGACACGTCACATTAACTTTTTTTTTTTTTTGACAACACGTCACATTAACTTTGACCTTTGTTATACATCTTACTAACACGTTATCCACTCATGTTAGTCACACTCTTCAAACATACGTAGACACTCATCCGGTCCCGGTCCATGTCGATCAGGTTGTCTAGCACCTGTGCCTCGCCGCGCCAACCGTTCATCCCGTACATACATACACACATGCTAGCCACTCAGGCTCACCACACACACATGACACGTATACACACGTCACCACACACAACATGACACGTATACACACGTCACCACACACATAGAGTTTTTGGTTTGATAATCGTTACAACATAAATCGAAACAGATACAACATAAATCTTCAGATGGGCTGGACCTTTCGGCCCCGTAGACTTTGGCGTTGCGTCGCATGCCCACTTCCCTCTTCCTATCGCTGGCCCAGAGTGTTGACACCCCCTCTCTCCTTGAGTTCCGGCTTGACCCCTCCCTCCTTGAGTGCCAGGGCAGCTGGGAACTTCTGCTTGATTGCGACGACATCCTCCCAGGTGGCAAGCTCTTCATCGAGGTCGAACCATTCGATCAGCAATTAAGGAACAGAGCGGGCACCGTTTTGATGAAGCGGATGTTTTTAGAGACTAGTTTAATTCACTTTGGCCGTCGTTTCCAGGAACAGATAGGCCAGTCGCACCCCGTCGTAGCCACCGTCGGTGCCAAAAGCACCGACCGCACATTACTACAAAAACAAGGTCTATCCTCGGATGAAAATACACTATGATTCCGATTCCCAACTACAACCGGGGGTAAAGTTTCATTACTCCAGGTTTAAACTCCCAACCGGGACTAAAGGTCTGAAGCGCCATGAGGGGCTCAATCGGGGCTAAAGGTCTCCAACAAGTGGACTAAAGCCCTTACTCCCTAAGTAGTGAGTACAACATAGTTTCGGGTTTGTCTAGGTTACGGCTTTACAACCGGGACTAAAAGTTTTTAAAAAAAATGTGTGTACTTGGCAACATCCTTTTTCCACATAAGACCCCGACGATTTTGTATCTTTCCACCTACGTCCTTAGCATGACATGTAGGAAAGCGTATATAAGGAAATACGTTTTCCCTTAATTACATATTTGCCATTCGATTATAATGCTTATAACTTTTGTGTTTTAAATCCGATTCGATTCGTTCTAATTCTATTAGATTAAGTATTTAACTTTAATACACGCTCGTGTCATTCTTTTAACTAATTATAAGTGTTAAAATTTGAGGTAGATTTAATAAATATTGTGTTTGAGAAATGTAATTAACCATATTTGGTCGCACGCTGCATGCGATGCAGAAAAAAATACTGATAATTCCAAAAATGACTAAAAAACCTAGGATTTTACGTGGGGGCATATTTTGGGTGTAAATGACCACAAAAAAAAATTTGAGAAAGTTTGGACATAGGCGAAGCGAGGCGTGCTTCACGGTGGGTATATGGAACCTTTCACAATAGAACTCTATCCTTACACTTAGGTTTCTCATGGTTGTGTGGCACAATGCGCTTTGTAGTGTGTTATTGGCCTCAAACTTTTTCTGAGGCGTCTACATGGCATGTGTGAAGGCACCGCCAAGTTTGAGAATTTTCTTGAATTGTTTGGTAATTTTCTCGATTATTTTAATTACCGCGTGACTTCTCCCGGTAATTATACGTTTAACTGCGATCACCCCGAAAAAGACCTAAAACGGTGCCAAACTTTGCCGCAAGGTCTCCTGTGCCCTAGGAGGCAAAACTTGTGGAGGCCGGTGCAAAATTATTATGTTTTCAAAGCGTAATTCACCATATTTGGTCGCATGGGGCACATAGAAAAATACAAGTAATTTCAAAAATGACTAAAAAACCTAGGATTTTGCATGGGGCCCTATTTTGGGTTTAAATGACCACAAAAAAAATTGAGGAAGGCTGGACATAGGCGGAGCGAGACGTTCTTCACAAAGTGGTATATGAAACATTTCACCGGACTCTATCCTTGCACTTAGGTTTCTCATGGTTGTGTGGCACAGTGGCGCTTTGCGGTGTGCTATCGACCTCAAACCTTTTACGAGGCGTCTACATGGCATGTGTGAAGGCACCGCCAAGTTTGAGAATTTTCTAGAATTATTTGGTAATTTTCTCTCGATTATTTTAATTACCACGCGACTTCTCCCGATAATTATATGTTGAACTGTGACCACCCCCGAGAAGACCTGAAACGGGTGCCAAACTTTGCCGCAAGGTATCTTGTGCCCTAGGAGGGAAAACTTGTGGAGGCGGTGTGAAATTATTGTGTTTTCAAAGTGCAATTCACCATATTAGGTCGCGCACGCAAGCACGAGAAAAATACGATAATTCCAAAAACGACTAAAAACCTAGGATTTTGCATGGGGCCATATTTTGGGTGTAAATGACCACAAATTTTTTTGAGGAAGTTTGGATATAGGCGGAAAGGGACGTGCTTCACGGTTGTATATGGAACCTTTCACCTACCCTATCCTTATACTTAGGTTTCTCATGGTTGTGTGCCCCGCAGGCGCTTTGCGAGTGCTATTGGCCTCAAACTTTTTCTCGAGGCATCTACATGGCATGTGTGAAGGCACCGCCAAGTTTGAGAATTTTCTGGAATTATCCGGTAATTTTCTTTGATTATTTTAATTACCACCACGACTTCTCCCGATAATTATACGTTGAACTGCGACCACCCCCAGAAGACCTGAAACGGTGCCAAACTTTGCCGCAAGGTCTCTTGTGCCCTAGGAGGTAAAACTTGTGGAGGCTGGTGCGAAATTATTGTGTTTTCAAAGTGTAATTCACCATATTTTGGTCGCATGAAACACGTTAGAAAAATACAATAATTCTAAAAATGACTAAAAAAAACCTAGGATTTTTGCGTGGGGCCATATTTTTTGGGTGTAAATGACCAAAAAAATTGAGGAAGTTTGGACATAGGCGGAGCAGACGTGCTTCACCGTGGGTATATGGAACCTTTCACCGAACGCTATCCTTACACTTATGTTTGTCATGGGTGTGTGGCTTGTGCTTTTGCGGTGTGCTATCGACCTCAAACTTTTTCTCTGGGCGTCTACATGGCATGTGTGAAGGCATCGCCAAGTTTGAGAATTTTCGGAATTGTTTGGTAATTTTCTCTCGATTATTTTAATTACATAGCAAGAACGTGATGATCTATTGTCGCGTATTTTAGACCATGGATGATGAAGAACCGAAAGATCAACGTTAAAAATATGTGAAAATATATTTCTGTCGAAACAAATAACTTTAATAATTTAGAATAGATACTATATTTTTGCATTAACGAAATAGTGATTATGCATTTGTATTATGTTCAATATCTACATAAAAAATACATGAAAATATAAAATACATATTTTTCATTTGTGCATTAAAGAAAAAAAATGTAACATACATTTTTCAAAAGAAATTGCCCGATTAATAATTTTCTACCCAAATAACAAAGGTTTACTATATAAATAAATAGAATATATAAATGAAAATTATACACTTTGCTTGAACATGGCGGCAAATAAAATTCACCACCTTTAGCCCCGGGTCTTGAGGGCCCGGGACTAAAGGCCCAAAAATTCAGTCCCACCCAGGCCCGCGCCAAATTTTTGCTTTAGCCCCGGGCGTCCTCAAGACCCGGGGCTAAAGCTCCCAACCTTTAGCCCTAGGTATCCTCAAAACCCGGGAGAAAGGTCCTATTTTGTCCCGGCCTTTCCACCAACCCGACAGATACCAACAACCGGGACTAAAATTCTCTACCATAAAAACTGGCAGCAGCCTCTCTTCTCCTCTCTGCATCTCACACTTCATCAAACTCCACCGAACGGCCAAATTTTCCGAGGTGCGCCACCGCCGTCCATCGCTACGCCACCCCCTGGCCGCCGGCTCTGGGCACCGCCGCCGCCCGCCGCAAGCTGCTGCTGCTGCTGTCCTGGGTGGAGGAGTTGGAGCCGGCCACACCTCTCTTGTCTGTTCCGTGGAGAGGATGGGGAGCAGCAGCAGGCGGTGGAGACGGCCACGAGACGCAGGCGGTATGTACCAGTGAGGATTCTTGATATCCTTCATATGAATGGTTGGCTAGTATTTGTTCCTTCTAGTTGCGCTATGTCTGTGCCAATTTGTAACATGACTGGATCTTTAGCCTATTTTGGTCGATGTCTAAAAACATTTTAGCATGTGCGAGTTGAACTTTTAGTTGCAGTTTATATCCACGGGAAATGCGTGCTTCCGTCAGTAATTGTTGGACGGATTTGAATTTCTGATCCCCGAGTATAACTGCGGGTGCTTAAATAGTTAATTGTTTAGGATGTTGCCATATCCTAGTTTAATTTGGGTGGAGTTTATAATTTTTCTCGGTATTAAACTGGTCATGGATTTCAGTTATTTTTGCAGGTGCTATTTGATCAACTTTGTACAGTAGTTAGCCATGTTCTAAGTTAGCTCTGTAGCATCATATTCTCACTAATTTGATTTATCCGAGAGTAATGTTTATTTATTAACTACCTTATTCATAAAGTAAGGACTATACATTCCTTTTTTATTTCAATTCCCCTACGTTGCTTCCCTATATACTAGTACCGATTCGATTTTGCGAGCAGGTGCGAGATCTTTTCCGTGGCGGGCACAAATTGCACCCGCCACGGAAATGATCTGGCCCCTGCTCGCGCCGGCGAAAGGCTCTCTCACGTGGCGGGCACCTTAACGCGCCCGCCACGCAAAAGATCATCTTAACGTGGCGGGCGCAGCGCGCCCGCCACGCAAAATATATTAGCGTGGCGGGCGTTCGTTCCGCTCGCGGCGTCTGCCTTCTTTGCGTGGCCCGGACAAGTTAGGGCGCCCGCCACGCAAAATACCATATATATATGGTATTTTATTTTAAAAATTCAAGCCATGGCGGGCAACATAACCCGCCCGCCCGCATAATAAACTTAACCGTGGCGGGCGGCCCACGGATAACATTCTTTTGCGTGGCGGGCGCGTTATGTGCCCGCCACGCATGATTATGCGTGGCGGGCGACGCCCGTCATCGCAGGTCACGATTAACCCGTGACCTTTCGTTAGTGACGAACGCTATGCCCGCCCGCAAAAGGTAAATCGCCCGCCACAAAAAAGATTTTGGGTACTAGTGATATAACAATTTACGGATCGGATGACAATTTTTTTCTCGTACAGTGCGCTCGGGGACCAATCTCTATGGATTCTAAGTTTGCAAGTTCTTAAGGGTAAACTCACATAGATGTGAACAAGAGGAAGCACAAGTACGTCTATATATACAACACAATATATTTAACATTATATATATATGTATTTGTATATTTATATACTAATATTTTTATTTAACTCGGATTGAAGAAGGAGCCCTTCTTGAAGAATGTAACCGTCGAAAATATCATTTCCCGGCATTGCAATAGACCATAGCAAGATTTATTAATGACAAGGTCTTAAAGCCCGACGGAGAGTTCTACGATGACCCCAATGAAGTTTAGCTTCCAAATCGCTAGAATTAAGGACTTGAAATTGTAATCGCCCTAAATGTGGCACGGTGTGACGTTGAAATACAATGCTCGCTTTTAACTATATATATAATATATGTATGTTGTATGTTATTTGTATATGCATTGATCCATTTGACACTTTTTCAAATCGCGCGCCGTATACATGTCATTAGCATCGTAGAATCGAATTTGAAAACCAATTTAATTTTAAAAACAAAATGAATCATCAATCAAAAACAAGCGGGGAAAAGAAAAAAAAAAAGAATGTTATTCCCGTTGGTCTTACCAACCGGACAAAAATGAGCTGACCACGTGGGTGGTAAAATATGCAAAAAAACCCCTATTGTTGTTCCGGTTGGTGTCTAGAACCGGGACTAACACTACTACGAGAATGGAACTTCCGTGGCGGGCATTTTCGATTTTCCGTGGCGGCGGAGCTAGGGTCACGAGTTAATCGAGCGATTAACCGTGGCGGGCAAATGTCCGCCACGCCAAAATCGATAACCGTGGCGGTTATTTAACAATGCCCGCCACGCGGAAAAGGGATTAACCGTGGCGGTCTTATTACAATGCCCGCCATGGTAAATAAAATAAAAAAAAAAAAAAATGAAAAGCCTAGATCCGCCTGCCCAAATGGGCCCGGAGCCGGGCTCGCCGCTAGGGTTTCTGCCGTCGTCGGCGGAGGCCGTCCACGCGTGAGGAGGGGAGGCCGCCACCGCCGCCGCCGGGATCCGGGGGGCCTCCTCGCCGCCGGGATCCGTTCCGAGCCACGCCGCGCCGGGATCCGCTCGGGGGAGCCTCGCGCCGCCCGGGAAGTGCTCGCGCGCGGGATCCGCTGGGAGCCATGCGCCGCCGGGATCCGCGGTGGCTGGGATCCGGCTGCCGATCCGCCGCCCCACCCCCAGCTCCCGCCGCCATCTCGGCGCCGGGCGCTCTCGGCCCGCAGCGCCGCCGCTGGTCCCCGTCGTCCCATCAGCGGCGCTCCCGGCCTCCCGCTCTCCGCTGACCGCCGCCACTCGCCCGGGAAGAGAAGGGCCTCGCCATGCGGCCATAGGAGGCTGGGCTTGGGGGTGGGGAGGGCCTCTCGCTTGGCCGCCGGGAAGGGAGGGTCTCTCGGCTGGCGCCGCCGCTTGCTCGTGCAGGGGGCGCCGGGGCTTTGGGGATGGGGGGCGCTCGGGATCTCGGGGGGAGAGAGAGAGAGAGAGAGAGAGAGAGAGAGAGAGAGAGAGAGAGGGAGGGAGGGAGTGCCGCGCAAGGAGATGGGGAGTTGGTGGGAGAAATTGAGGGGTGGGTGAAAAAACCCTAACACTTGTTTATATATGAGACACCAGAGTTTAGGCCGATATAGGCTTTTGTCCTTAGGGTTCACCGGAGTTTGGGCCTAGATTTTCCATGGCGGGCAAATTAAGAAAACCGCCCGCGGTTAATCGATTTACCGTGGCGGTTATTTTACAATGCCCGCCACGGTTAATAAAGGGATTAACCGTGGCGGTTATTTTACAATGCCGGGGGGCTGCCGGGCCAACTATTTTCGTGGCGGTTTTCTAAATGCCCGCCACGGAAAATAAAAACTAAACACCATGCAAGTTCAATTCTCGTAGTAGTGTAATGGGCTAACCACGTGGTCGGTGAAATGCAAAAGCCCCCACCATTTTTTTTCCCGGTTGGTGTCTAGAACCGGGACTAAACCTTAGTTTTATCCCCGGTTCTAGTGCTACAAAGTGCAACTATTAGTCCCGGAGCGTAACCCCGGTTGCCCAACTAGGGCAAACGGCTACCGAGAAAAAAGGCATAGACCCCCTTTGTGCACCGGTGGCAGCCACCTCCCCTGCGCACCCCCAAACCGGTCTCCATAGCCGCCGTCGCCGCGCCGGCCACCACACCGTCGGGGCTGTCAGCGCCCGGCCGTAGCCGCCGCCGCCCCATCCACGCACTAACACGCACCACGGTCGCACGCCCACCGGATCCGGACGGAGGACCGCCGGATCGTGGACCACCACAACCGCACCAACACAACCACACCTCCACTTCCGCCACCACCACCCACCCACCCCAGAAGGGGGTGCCACTCGTCGGCACCACCGACAGTCCACCCGAGGGGCTGAATCCGACATCACGCCAAACCCGGTCCAGGCCCGAGGGGCCGATCCAACCTCTGCGCCCGGACTAGGTGCCTCGAGCCGTCGTCGTTGTCGCCAGACGCCAGAGCTACAAACAGTCAAATCCTCCACGTGGATCTAATTCCTCCTCGGCACCTCCGCGTCTAGCAGGCTGCCCCGTCCACCCCGACACCGCCAAGGGGGGCGTCGCCAAATCCGTGGAGGAGCCGCCTTTGTTGACATTTCTAACACGATCCAAATTAGGAAGGCGAAAAGAAATGTATATGGTATCTATCTAATCATGTTAGCTTGGATGTGGAGTTAATCTCACGATCCAACAAAGGCGGAGTTAGGCGGTGTTAGTTGTGGTCTTAGTATCATTATCCATAGTGGAGTTAATCTCACTAAGGATATGTACTCAAGGTATACCACTCATTTCTAGGTATTACCTACATACTAGTCTGTCACCCTAGCAATAACGCTTTTAAGAAATGCGGGTATGGTATTCTTGATATGCCTTGATAAAAGATGAACATGATATCCGCAAGCGCACGGATAGAAACACCATTGTAGCACTTCACCGGGTCTATCCGGTATCGTGTTTATATTTTACCACGGGGAAGGGGTAGTCTATGGAAAGTAAGAGAGATAGGGATATCTAATGGTTAAGTTAACTTGTGATTTACTTGAGATTCACTTGTAGTTGTATAATGCGAGTAACCATATGTCTCCAACAATACTCATAACGGGGATAAGTCACAAAGTAAAGATAAATGAATAAATGATAACTATCCAAGTCTAAGATCATGGTATGCCACTAGTATCATATGAGCTATTAATATGGTATAGAAAGAACAGAAAAGAATATTCCTAAGTTACTCATAATCATATGTCATTGGATACTACAATCAGTGCAATTACATCTAGCTATCATGGCAAGGTTGCAATACATCTACACATGGTAAGCATTACCAATGACAATCAAGGACAAAACTTGATCATCACCGTAATTATGGCTCAACTTGGCCTATCATTCGGGGTGGACTCCAAAGGACTCAACAGATCTGTCACTCCTGCGATCTACTACACATCCGGAACGTAGGCTGCGGTCGCGGGTAAACATTGTATAAACACCACGTTTACACATTGCCTACCACCCACTAAGTGATCATCTAAGTGGATGCTATACGACTCCATGCATAAAATATAAGACAAACTTACTAATCTAGACATATAATCATAGTATGCATGGATACATATCACTAAGAATATAATCATTAAATAGAACAAAGTCGTAGCAATTGTATTCCAACAAATATGCTTACAGATTGGATATAAGAGAGAAGCCACGAGAAACTGCTCCCGCTACTTCTTGACTATCGGGAATCCAAGGCAAGCTTGACTTCCTCTAGAGCTAACTAGGTAGCTAACTACTTCTAATATGATGAACTAGGGCTTAAGATCTAGACTTGGTTGGACTTAGATGAGAATGAATCGAACTGAATTGATCGAGTTCGAATGAATTAGGGTTTTGCCCCGGGGTCGTGGTCTTCTTATATAGCCATCGGCGATGAATAGGGACCCTTGGATCAAACCGACCTTGAACAACGGTATAAATACAACCTCAATGTCGGTGGTAAACCGCCATAGAAAGGAGAGGGCCGACATGTGGGTCCCACCGGCGGCCGCCATGAATGGGCCCGGGCGATCGCTAGGGCCCTGGGCCACAACCATGTCTCCTTCCTCCTGGTGTCTTCTGGTGTCTTCTAGAATGTTTTAGTCCACTTTTTGGATTGAGTTGCCTCACGGTCAAGTCTTGTCATCATATGGGATGCAAACTCTTAGGTTTCTCACCGTTCTTATCCGCTTTTATCTGTTCAGTCCCTGCAAAGTCATGGAATACCAAAACTCGTGGAAATATGTTAGTTAGACCCCTAGACTTATGTTGATGTTCATTCTAAGCCATTATTTCATGTTTAATTGGCTAATAATATTATGCTATAAGGCATACCAACACGCACAACGCCGCCATGGTTGCTGAGAGCCCCTCTGCACGAAGCTTCACATAGCCCGGTGAGATCCCCACCGCCACCTTCCTAGGGGCCGCTGGCATCCCGCGCCACCTCCGCAGCGGCGAGGAGGGAAGGGAGGGTGGGGAAAGTTGGCGGCGGGGCTAGGGTTTTGCCTCCCATGTCGCCGTGCGGTGATGTGTGGAAAACCGGCTAGTGGGTCTACCCGGCCGAATTAGTGTTGGAGCCGTAGTCTGGGTTGGAACCAACAGGGACTAATGGTTCCAGAATATAGGCCACCTTTCTTTCACCCTCAACCCATAATATACCTAACCGGGACTAAACCCTTTTATTATATATATACCTACGATGCTCCGTCAGGTCAGGGACAGGGACATATTTCTATTTGGCGAATTGATTAAAACAACGGATTATTCTCTAGTGTTTGTCGCCGCACAGCCAGAACTAGCTGGAGCACACCTCGAGAAAAGCTTCGCAGAGTTGTGTAGGGCTTTTGATTCATGACATAACATATTGTGGTGTGTGACGCAAAGCATGACCCGCATGCTCCTAGAATTCTTCGAAGCAAATCCGATAGATCGGTCAGTTGGGTAGTGATGTTTTTTTTTGTTAAGAGTATATATATCTCACTCTTATTCAAGTGATTGCCATTCTCCAAACTCGACCGCAACAAGTCTGCTCACTCAGTCTTCTTCAACACACTAACTTGACAAGAAGCGATGGGGCCTTCACAAATGAATCTCTCTGCCGTCCTAGTAGTCGTCCTCCTCCTACCTATCGTCACGGCATCTCCTGGTATGTACCCGTGCACTTGCACGAACTTCATGCTGCAAGTGGCGGTGTCATTTGATTAATATTTTCCTAAAAGTTGTTTACGCACTTGCAACTTTGTATTGTTGCATTAGTGTCTTTACCTCTAAACCATGCATGCAGAGTTGGTGTCGGTTGGAAGTGGTTGCGGCGAGAGACAACTGAGCGGTAATTTTCATGGTCTATGCATTGCTTTTGTAAACGATTTCGTCTGCAAGGATAGATGCATAGATGAAAACACCAAGTACGACGACGGCTACTGTCTGGATTTTCAATGCTGGTGCCAAAACAGACCGTGCAACCTTCGGACCCTGCAATGATACAATCATCCCTGCTAGAGCAATGATCTGATCGTTCCTAGCCCTCATCTAATAATAATATATAACATATTGTACTCAGTGTACCTACCAGCTATTTTCTTATCTTTTGTCAGGGGTCAAAATAAATTTGCATTTTCTTATGCAATTATTGTTGAGGATCAAAATGGGCATGTCATAAAAAACCAGCAGCACCTCTCTCCACATGCAAATTGTATTTCTCCATAGCATAGCTAATGTCGAGCCATCCAAATGCATAGATTTGGATAATTATGAAATCTGCACCAACCGGAAAACCAGATATTGAGCCGATTCTGAGCCTTGAAAGCACTCTTGGTGGGCCACACCAATCCTAGGCAATCAAGGTGTGCTTGCGATGATGGGGTCCCTCCTAGGTGAGCCGTCGGTCTTGCTTTTGCGATCGGTGTGGCTGAAGCTTGCGGCGTTGCCACGGCACCCGTGCCACGCTGCCGAACCTCGCGTGTATCCGCCACCGCGCGGGCGGAGATCGCTGGCGTGGCGCGCCTGCTCTGCGGAGCCCACCACGCCGCCGTAGCTTCGCCCGTGGTCGTGGCCGTGGTGCCTGCTCGCACCGCCCAAATCTCACGTGTGGCGTGGAATCCGCTCCCACGCCCGACAGAGCTCCCGCGCCCGCAAAGCCCACCCACGCTGAAGAAACGCATGGACAGCACCGTCGCGTGCCAGCGCCACGGTGGCCTCTCGCGTCCACCGGCCAGCCTCACAGCGCTCACAGGGAGTACCTATCCAAATGCCGAGGACCGGCGTCTCCCCCCCCCCCCCTGCTATGATTCATGCCGCCGAGGATCCGAGAAATGGATTTGTTGCATGGATTCTTTGGGTAGAGTCTGCAGTGACCTTATACTGCATGTTCGATTGTCTCATGTGTCGGCATGATCCAAATTTATTTCACCTCATTTTTGCGACCACACATGGAAATAAAAATATGAATCGGTTGCTATCTACTGTTCTAATTCTTAGATTGGGGAAGTTCATCTCTAGAATTGTAACACCCTAGTTTTAATTTCCACTACGCCACAAATAACTACAGCAGCGGGCTTTTTCATTTCCAGCAGCGGGCAAAGGTGTCCACTGCCGCGGCCATGCCACGTTAAATCATGGCTTGCCACAGTAGCGCCTTTGCCCTTTGTGGTCAATATGATTTCCCGTAATAGGCACGTAAGCAAGACGTCCGTAAAGAAATCGTGAAAAAAAAAAAAAAAAAGCCCACATGGGCTTGGATCTGGGCCACAATAGACCCAAATCCCACAGCTGACGTTGATTCGCCACTGTAGCTCCAGCCGTCGATCCAGCGATGCAGCGCCACTGCGTGTGCCACCATCGGCAGATCCGCCCACACCGGGGCTGGATCCAGACTTCGCTGTCGCCAGATCTGCCTCGCCCCGTAGCTGATCTGCCCCCGCCCGGCTGCCGGGAGGAGGGGAGGGGGGGGGCTGCCATCCTCGTGAGATCGGAAAAGGCCTTGCGCCGCCGCATTCTTGCTCCACGCACGCTGCTAGACGCCGGGAGGAGGAGGTCGCCGTCGGCACCCGTAAATCGTTTACCGCAGCGGGCAATAATGTCCGTAACGGTAAAGAAAAAGGCCTGCTGCAGTAAATCATGGAATTTACCAACGCCGTGCGTATTGAGCGTCTGCCGTTGTACTGGGTAATCTCAAAAAAAAAAAAAGTGGCCGTCACGGAACGCCAAAGTGCAACGCTGTGGTAAATCTTTTATGGCATAGTGTTCGGTAGGATTTTAATTCTTTCAATATTTTTTTGAATTAAGAGTAAATTGCACTATAGGTCTTCAATCATTTAGTGGATTCTATCTGATCCTCAAACTAATAAATGCTACTATCCAAGTCCTGCAATTATATGCTCCGCACTAGCAGTCCAAAACATGCCATGCGGGCGACTGCAATAATGATTGCTCCCTTGTCGTTCCTTCAATCTTTTTTGATGGCAAAGCCATACTCAGAATTTTGGTTGGCTTTCAGTATGCATTTATCTTTTTCCCAATAAGGAATATTTTGGCCACCTTATATGCATAGGTGCATCATGTATTGGAAAAAGGCATCTGTACATTAGATTATGCACATGATGTATTACCCTAAGAGATTACAGATCTCTTACTTATATAGGCCAGCTAGTGGGACTTGTAATCCAAGCAATCTCTCTAAAGGTTTCTTATAGAGTCGGAATACCTTTTACAAGCAATCATATTTATTTCTTAATAAGAGATTTCCTTATAGAGTTAGAATATCTCTTACACACCAAAAAGTCCTAAGATAATTCTAAATGAACTCTTACTTTTTTAATTCTGAAAGAAGTCACGGGAAGCGGGCGGGCGGGGGGAGGGGGCTGCTCCAGCTGGGCGTGGGCTGTCATCCCGGGCCCTATCTCCCGGCATGTGATATCTCCCCCCTTTCCCTTCTTCTCCAACCGGGCGCGTCCTCGCGCTGGATGAAGGTCCATTCAAGACACTTGGAGGGATGTCGGGGGTGCTGGCAAGATGAACTCCACCTGCGCGAGAACCAATTTCCCATGTACCGGGTTCCTCGGGATAATATTCTCCCCCCGAGTGCGTGGCGGTGCGAACTCCGGGAGGTAGTGGAGGTTGCCGATGTAGCCGTGGTAGATATCTTGGGTAGATGGCACATCCCGGGCCGTGTCGCGGTCTATCGGCGTCTTTGCGACCAAGAGCTCCCTTGGAACCCCGGCCTCGAGATGCTTTGTGTATCATGTCTCGAGGGGGACTCTCCGGAACAAGAAGCGGTCGTTAGGCGGCACTACTACAAAATTGATTTTACATGGTGTTCCAATTTTATTTTCCGTGGCGGGCATTTAAGAAACCACCACGGAAAATAGGTGGCTTTAGCACCCCTCCGGCCGGGAAAAACGCCACGGTTGTCGATTAACCGTGGCGGACGATTGTAAAATAACCGCCACGGTTAATAGGGATTAACCGTGGCGGTTATTTTACAATGTCCGCCACGGTTATCGATTAACGCGCGGTTTTTCTAATTAGCCCGCCACGGAAAATCGGGCCCAATTCCATAAGCCCAACAGCCCATTCCAAAGGCCACAATATATATACGACACTTAACCTCTCTCTCCTCTCCCACGCTCACCCTCTCCTCTCCCCGGATCCGGTCTCTCTCCCTCACCCACTCCTCTCCCTAGATCCGGTCGATCTCTCTCCCTCACCCCCTCCTCCCCCGCGCCCAGCGCTGCCGAGTAATGCGGCCGGCCCGGCGGCGCTCCTCCGGCTCCTCCTCCGGCTGCGTCCTCCCGGCTGCGTCCTCCTCCGGCGCACCTCCTCGCTGCGGCGGCGCTCCTCCTCCTCCGGCCTTTGCTCCTCCGGCGCCTCCTCGGCGCTCGTCCTCCGGCGCACCTCCTCCTCCGGCGGCGCTCCTCCCCTCCTCCGGGGCGCGCCGTGCTCTCCCGGCGCTCGTCCTCCGGCGCTCGTCCTCCGGTGCACCTCCTCCCTGGCGCTTGTCCTCCGGCGCACCTCCTCCCGGTGGCGGCGCTCCTCCCCTCCGCGCTCCTCGGCCAGCCCCAAAGGCTGGCGGCAGCGGTGGCAAGGCGGATCCGCCCCGGGAGCTTCGCGGTGGCGGCCATGAAACCCAACGGGCCCGGCCGAGGCCGCCCGCTCGGGCCGCTAGGTTTCAGAGATTTTTCTTTTCTTTTTTTCTTTTTTTTATTCATTAACCATGGCGGGCATTTTGTCCGCCACGGAAAATCGTCCATTTTCCGTGACCCTCCCGTCAAATGGCGGACAAAATGCCCGCCACGGAAAATGTTTTTTTGTCCGCCACGTTGTCGTTTATGTAGTAGTGTGGCGGGGTGACGAAGAGCGGTATAAGGCGCCCGGATGGTTGTTGTTCGCAAGTCGAGGTGAAGTCGTTAGGTTCAAAGATCACACCGGTACATGAAGGAGCCGATGTCGAACATGGATGGAGAGAGCTGATGTGTTCCCTAGTCTGCGTCGTAGTTGATGTAGACGTTGTCGATGGTGAGGAACAGCGATCCATACCGGCAAAAGAAGACAATGCGGCGAGGTCCCATGTGGTGGCGCCATGGCCACAAGCCGCCAAGGAGGATGGTGGTGGGCGTCGCTCTCATCGGTGGCACCGTGTAGGCGCCCGGGCGAGGTAGTTCATCCGTCAAACTCCTCCATGTAGCGAGCTTCCAACAGGTCCCAAAGCAGTAGGAGGTGAGGAAGCCGGGAGGTAGAAACGCCATCGAAGAGGAGGAAGTCATCCTCCGGCGTCCATGCCGGTGTTGCGATGCCCGTGGTGATGTCGAGGGCTATCCTCATTAGGTCTTTGCTCCTCCGGGGTTGCCTGTTGTAGCTGGACAAAGATGCCGGTGGGCGTGTCGCGCAGATGTCCAAAGCGCCGGGCGTGTCATGGACGTTTTCCCACCTAGATGAGAAGGTTTGCATGCCGCAAAGGGGCGACACGAGGAGAGGGCCCTCGGCGCCCCCTTGTCGCCTGGGGGAGGCGCCTGTTGTTGACACCTGTTATAGCATAATTTTAATAGTCAACTAAATATGAAATAAGGGTATAAAATGAATATCAACATAGATTAGGGGTTTTACTAACATAATTCCACGAGCTTTGGTGATTTATATCTTTTTAGGGACTTAACAGATAAATACAGAGAAGAATGGAGAAAGTTCCGGAATATAC
Source organism: Hyparrhenia diplandra (assembly GCA_015847255.1). Lineage (NCBI taxonomy): Eukaryota > Viridiplantae > Streptophyta > Magnoliopsida > Poales > Poaceae > Hyparrhenia > Hyparrhenia diplandra. The sequence continues at coordinate 40,163 of JADLZK010013203.1, read as the reverse complement.
ATCTCATACAATGACAAGACTTGACCGTGAAGTAACTCAACCCAAAATGTGGACTAAAACACTTTAGAAGATACCAGAAGACACCGGAAGAAACGAGAAGCCGAGAGGAGACCAACCCCCGGCGGCCGCCCGAGGGATTTAGGCCGGCCACAAAGCTGAAAGAGCCAATCGGGCTCATCTTCCTAGGTCAGTTTGTAACCGACTTTGAGGTTGTATCTATACCGTTATTGAAGGTCGGTTTGATCCAATGGTCATCGTTCATCGCCAAGGCCTATATAAGAAGACCCCCTGACCGCAGGGTTAAACCCTAATTCATTCTATCTGATTCTATTCATTATCTCTCAGTTGTAGAGGTGTCCCAATGTAAGGATAACCTCTCTCTAGGATTAGTGAATTAGAAGTAGATTAGAAGTAGATTAGCTATGTAATTAGAAGTAGATTAGCCATGTAATTAGAAGTAGATTAGATCTAACTTAGATCTAATCAAGAGTAAAGGAGAGTGGAGCTATGCTCCTGTTCTGGAGATGTCTTCAGAGTATGGTATGTCTTTGTATCTTCTCTACAAGACTTATGATTCATATATTTATCTTCTCTATTTACTTCCATTACTTTCATATATTTGGTTAAGTATAGTTGTTATGCTATTGCATGGGATCTCCGCTCGTATTGAGGACTCTAGTTATGCAAGGTAGCTAGAGTAGTAATCGATAGTGTAGACTTGGTGTCTAGGCTTTTGGTTACCTGAGGTTGCGCCCAAACCTACGGATAGTTGTGGTAGCTCCAGGGGTGACAGCCCTGTCAGGCCTTTGTAGTCCACCACGTATGGGTTGGTGTTTCGTAGAGCTTTTGGCAGCCTTGTCCCGACTACCTTCTTCCCATCTTCTTCGAGAGTTGGGATGGACCTGCTGCTCCAAAGTGCATTAGTATAATTGCTATCATAGAACCTAAGTAATAGAGAAGTATCCAGGAACCTTGATCTTTCCCTTTGACCTCTTGATTAGTTTAGTTATTCTTTGATATCTTAGGTAGGTTATTATTTTATGTTTTGATATCCTTTAACACTTACCTCCTCAGTATAGTCTAGTGGATTGCTAGTTAGTGGATACATGATTGTGATTTATTAGAATTCTTAATTAGCCAAAGCTTCCCTGTGGATACGATACTCTAGAATACTCATCCTAGGAAAAGCTACAATGGTAGGTGTTACGTGGCGCTGCGTAATCCTTCATATTCTTTAGCACTTAACAAATGCCAACACCTATGTGAACGTCCTAGACTTTACTCGTAACAGAGTACCGTAACTCATTGTTGGCAAAGTCCCATGTCACCATTCCCACGGTTGCAAGCGGGGCATGCCAAGGATGATATCAACGTCATTGCCCACATGCATCACGTGGGCGTCGATGTCGAAGACGTCGTCGATGCGCGAGCGGGATCTCGAAGGTGGCGCTGGCGGTCGAGATCGGCGGCGCCGGTGTCGGTGGTGATCATCACCCCGCACCGGGCCGAAGTCTGCCCGCTGGCGCCGTCACACCACACGGGAGGTCGATATAGTCGCAGCGTGGTGCTCGAGTCGGCGACAATGCCGACGCCTATGCTTGAGATCATGCCAACGAGGTAGAGAGAGTGTGGACCACGTGCGGGGGAGTTGGGGTCCCCGAGCGGGGACCCCGAGGTTGGCGCCCGTCGGGAAGCGCCCTCAAGCCGGGCGCCCTCTTTGTCGTCATCGTCGTAGTCGTTGAAGACGCCGACCGAACCTGTGCTTGCACTTGTGACCCCGTGAGAATGGTTCATCGAGTTGAAGCACGACCCAGCCTTGCATCGCTCGTTCATCTCCTCCGGTGTCGACCATTTGAATGGGCGAAGTCGATGTCGGTGTTGGAGGCGCTGGCGCGTGGTGAGGATAGAAGCACAATGTGCCTTGCCCTGGCCGCTACATCGTCTTGCCCGGCATTGTAGAGGATCGAGAGGTGGCGCCGTACGCCAGGTGAGCGACATGGATGTTTCCATGTCCTTTGGATCTTACAAATCGACATTGGTCTTTAGCGGTCCCAAGCCCCGCCAGCCAGATGTTGACTGCTTCTTTGGTGCCGTCGATGTGCCGGCGCGGCGGCGTGCTCGAGAAACTCTCTATGTACTCGTCGATGGTGCGGTCTTCGAAGCGATCCCAATTCGCCCGACTTGCGCCAGTTTCTTCCGCGCGGACTAGTTGACGTCTTCGCGGCATGCCCAATCGATCCAACGCCTTCTCCTAGGGCAGGCACATGTACCACTTGTTGTGCTCATACGTGAGATGGTAAGATGCGCACTGCACTGTTCCGTTAATGGCGTACTTTATCCCCCTCAAGAACCGCACGCGGCGGTTGAGCCATGGGAGGATCATCCTTGCCGTCGTGCGTTGGGAAGGACAACTTGTGCGCATTTGGAGGCGAGAGCCCTGGAAGTTATTGGGGAAGGGGCGGTGCTGAGCCCCCTTGGTGGCCCGCAGCCGGCGCTAGCTTGGGGTCGAGGATGGTGGCCGACCTCTTCTCCGGCTCGATTGCGACCTCCTATGCGGTGTCCTTCTCTCGTGCGCCTTGATGTGAAGGCGCGCCGGAGCTTCCATGGCCGTCTTCATCTCCTTCTCGATCTCCCGGTACAGCTTAAACTTGCGTTCCTCCTCCGCCGGATTGTTGCGGAGAGAGGACCGCGACTTGATCGGGGCGAAAGTGTGTCGAGGCGGGTAGTCAAGGTGGAGAAACTCGGGTCGGCTTGGTTAGCATCTTGTTTGTCTCGGGCGTCGCCAGATGGGAGATATGGGCAAGTAGAGGAGAAATTTAGCCGCTCTAAAACTTCATGAAGAAATTCAATTTGAAGCGAGACAAGACAAATTGATCAATCATACCAATTACGAAATTATTCGGGTAAATCATAGTATGGCGGGGAGATTACATGTATATTCTCCACATATGGTCCTCCGCCTCCCGGACTGTTGGCTTTCTGCCCGAATTCTATCGGGTTTTTTGGGAGGTAATCATGGACGATCTTTTGTCCATCTTCCATGAATTCCATAAGGAGGCTTTAGATCTTTTGGCCTCGAATTTTGGAATAATCTTCCTAATCCCTAAAACCCAAAATGCTATGACAATTCAGCAATATAGACCAATTTGTGTCCTTAATGTTAGTTTCAAAATTTTCACAAAAAGTGGGAACTAACGCATCGAATAAAAAGTAGCTAAGACGGTGGTGAGCCCGACGCCTTGAGGGATTTATGCCGGGAGGAATATCATGGAAGGAGTAATTATCCTACACGAAACTATCCATGAATTACACACCAAGAAAAGGAATGGCATCATTTTCAAAATTGATTTTGAAAAGGCGTATGACAAGGTCAAATGGCCCTTCCTACATCAAACTCTACGCATGAAGGGGTTTTCCCCTAAGTGGTGTAGATGGGTCCGTAACATGGTCACGGGGGAGTGTAGGGGTTAAAGTCAATGACCACATTGGCCCCTACTTCCCGCACCAAACGAGGCCTTATACAAGGAGATCCACTTTGTGACCTATCTTGTTTAACATCGTTGCTGATATGCTAGCTCTTATCATTAACGAGCAAAAGCCGATGGACAAATAAGAGGGATTATCTCACCCCTAATTGATGATGGTTTATCCGTTCTACAATATGCATTTATACCATTATCTTTTTAGCCCATGACCCGGAAAGCAAAAAAATCTAAAACTTTGGCTTTGTGTTTTTGAACAGCTATCGGGTCTCAAGATAAACTTCCAAAAAAGTGAAATCCTCTGTTTTGGTGCTTGTTGACACATTTTATAGTATATTTTTATAGCTCAAATAAAACTGAAATAAGGGTATAAATGAGTATTTATGTAGAACTAGGGGCTTTACTAACAATTTCCATGAGTTTTGGTGAATTATATATTTTTTTCGTGGATTAGCGGGTAAAAGCCTGTTTTTGCACCCCATACAATGAAAGACGTGACCGTGGAGTAACCCAACTTGAAACCCACGTAAGAAGACCCTAGAAGACTCGAAGCCGCCAGGAGAAGGGCCGGGCCCACCTGTCGATGGATGCCGCGGCCGCCCCTCCCCGCTGAAGCGCCCGGCCCCACTGTGGGGGACCCCCCTGTCGCCCTCTGTTCAAGGTCGGTTCATAACCGCCATTGAGGATCAATCCTATCCATCTATCAAGGTCGGTTTCATCCAAGGGCTACGGTTCATCGACCCCGGCTATATAAGCATGCCCCCAGCCCTCGCCAGGCAAGGATGGTTCATTAGTTCATTACTCCATCAACTCAACCTGATCAACAACCTATGCCCTAGCTTCTAATTAGAAGAGCTCTAGATCTAGTTGAGAGAGAAGATTATCAAGTTGAGAGACTAGTTCATAGCTCCCTGCGAGAGTAGCTAAATCTAGTCTTGTTTGAAGAATAGAGATTGAGTGGAAGGAGAAGTTAAGGGGAAGCTTCGAACCTGTCGGTATCTCCTCTTCACTTGTACCTCCGGGATCAAGCCTCCATTGGAGCTTGTTCCTAAGACAACTATGGTGGATCAACTTCTTATTTGAGTAAGTTCACTTGTTTATATTATTCTTTTGGTTTGTGACTCTTTTAGAGTACTTCAATTCTTGTCGCTCTTAGATTGAGGTTGCTACCCCTAGTGTGAGCGTGGTGCTTAGACTAGATAGCTCATAGATACACCCTACCTTCCGGATTGTGGTAACTAACGTAGGTGACTTATAGCAGCGTTAACTCTTTGTATTCCACCTCCCGTTGGATAGGCCTTGGTAGAACCTTTTGCTAGGGGTTTGCACTCTTTGCTAGTGTCTTTCTCCTTGAATAATGTTCCCATAAGAAATATTCACAAGCCTTATAAGGATATCAATTAGACAACCATAGCCGTCTTCTTAAAGATTTATCAGCTTCCTTCCTTGTTAAGATTCTCAGGCCTTAGTTATATCTTCACTATTCGTAAACCTTTCTCCTCGTGGATTCGATATTAAAACCCATCTCCCGGTGAAGTGCTCACCGGTATCCGTGAGCTTGCGGATTATACAAATCATAAATATTTACGTGGACTTATCTTTTTTACCAACAAATTCGCCAAAGAGATGGAACATGATGTAAAGTAGAGGTCTATCTCTTTAGATACTTAGGTATCAAAATGCACCATAGACAACTCCTAAACTCTGAATGGAGAAAGGTTGAAGAACGCTTTGAGCAAAAACTTGCTTGCTGGAAAGCTAAATACCTATCCTATAGGGGGAGACTTGTACTACTTAACTCTGTTTTAAGCAGTCTCCCAATGTTCATTATGTCCTTTTTTAAGGTTCCAAAAGGAGTTCTCAAAAATCTTGATCAATTTAGGTCAAAATTCTTCTAGCAAGGCTCTGAGATAAACACAAATATAGACTCGCTAAGTGGGATATCCTCCGTCGCCATAAGGATCAAGGTGGTCTTGGAATTCTAAATCTATATCTACAAAACAAATGTTTATTGGCCAAATGGATTGTCAATCTTATAAACACCGATGGCACTGGCAATCCTTGCTAAGGAATAAATACTTGAGTTCCAAGACTCTAACCCAAGTGTCAGCCAAACCCAATGACTCTAATTTCTGGAGAGGCCTCATGCATATTAAAGATGAGGTGTTTGCTAAATATTGTTTCTTAATTAAAGATGGAACCAGCACAAGATTCTGGGATGATACTTGGTTAGGTGATAAGCCACTCAAACTTAGGTACCCGAGCTTATATAATATAGCAAGGGATCGACATACAACGGTTTTGAAAGTTATGTCCTCTAATCCTCTTAATATTTTCATTAGGAGATCTTTAGTGGATAATAACCTTATGCAGTGGCTTAACCTTGTAGCTCAGATCTCCAATGTGGCTCTGGTGGATGGTAAAGACGTTTAAATGGCCTTTATCCAAATTCGGAGTTTTCTCGGTCCGGTCTATGTATCTTCATGCTATAGATACAAATTCACCCTTCCATCATAGAAGGATCTGGAAATGGAAAATACCTCTAGAGATAAAAATCTTCCTCTGGTTTCTTCAAAGAGGTGTCGTTTTGACTAAAGACAATGTTGCTAGGAAAAATTGGAAAGGGAGTAAAAAATGTGAGTGTTGTAACATGAATGAAACTATCCAACACCTCTTTTTTGACTACCCTTTTGCTAAGATGATTTGGAGGATTATTTTCTATGCTACAAACCTTACCCAACCTAATTCTATTAACCATATGATTGGTACTTGGCTTAATAATCAACATAAAAAGTACTAAGCCACCGACCGGGTTGGAGTGGCTGCCTTATTCTGGACCATCCGGAGATGTCGCAATGACACGCTTTTTTTAAAAATGAAATCTAACTCTATGAAGCAATTGGAGATGGTTGCTTTAGAAATTTACAATAGAGGGTGGAAGCATCTTTTCCGTTTGTTTTAATTCCTTTGTCTACGTTACGCACACTTGGCTTGCGTTTGTTTTATCCCTCCAAAACTTTGTAATAATTGGCTATGTACGTTCCTGAATGTAGAGTCCGGATTTTATTATCCATTATCGAAAACATAAGGTCCTCCGCAGGCAGGTGCACAGGCACCTATTTCTATTTGGGGAATTGATGAAAACAACGGATTATTCTCTTTGGGTAATTGATGAAAACAACGGATTATTCTCTTAGTGTTTGCGGCCGCACAAGCAGAAAAGCTGCGCACAGTTGGACTGTAGGGCTTTTGATTCATGACCCAACATAGCTGACTTGTGGTGTGTGACGCATTTGCGAAGACATGCATGCACTGTATTTTCTTCTCAGTTCTCGCCAGGCTAGGCGTGCCGCATGTTCCTATTTGCGGCTAAGAAACATATAGGCCCACGATACTCTATATATTATTCGCCTAAAATACAGCCGGGCTACAGCTGCTACACCAATAACGTAGTACGTCATGTGTGACCACCTTAAATACAGCCGGCTGCAGCAGCTACACCGTTAACTTAATTAGTAGGTCATCTGTGACCTGCAAGCTCCCAGAATCCCTTTGTAGCAAATCCGATACATTAGCCAGCTGGGCAGTTATAGTTTGTTTTGTTAAGAGTATATATATGCTCGCTATTATTAGAGTGGTTACCAGACTTCTCCAAACTCGATCACAACAAATCTGTTCGCGCAGTCTTCTTCAACAAACAAACTTTTACCAGATAAGAAGCAATGACGCCTTCACAAATGAATCTCTCTGACGTCCTCCTAGTCGTCCTCCTCCTACATGTCATCATAACATCTCGTGGTATGTACACATGCACATGCATGAGCTATATGTTGCAAGTTGCGATTCATTTGATTAATCTTTTCCTAAAAGTTGTTTCATGCACTTGCAACTTTATATTTGTTGCATAAGTGTCTTTACCTCTAAACCATGCAAAGTTGGCGTCCTTTGGAACGGCTTCTGTCTGGATTTTAAATGCTGGTACCAAAACAGACCGTGGAACCCTCGGACCCAGCAATGATACAATCATCCGTGCTAGAGCATTGATCTGATCGTTCCTAGGCCTCATCTAATAATAATATATAGTCTAATATATAACATATTATACTGGGTGTGCCTACAAGCTATTTTCTTATGTTTTGTCGTGGCCTCGACATCACTCTACGTGGCCCACACCAATCCTAGGGCAATCCAAAGTGTGCTTGCGACGATGGGGTCCCTCCTAGGTGAGCGTTCATTGTCCTTGTCAGGCTAGGCGATGAAACCATACCATATGGTTTTTCGAAGCCAAAGCTTCTAGATTTATACGAGTAGTGCTGCAATGTACGCCCTTTCATGATGCATGTTCCATTGTGTCATGAGTCCGCATGATCCAAATTTATGCCACCTCATTTTTCGACTACGCATGGAAACAAAAGTATCAATCGGTTGCTATGTTACTGTTCTAATTCTTGGAAAGGCAAAATAAATCTCTAGATTGGTAACACCCTAGTTTTGATTTTGGTAGGATTTTTTTGATAATTTTTTCAATTAATAGTGAATTGCACTATAGGTCCTCGAACCTTTAGTGGATTCCTATAGGTCCTCAAACTTTATAGCTGATAACCTTTTCACTTGAATTTGTTTAGGTCACAAAATACTCGTTTAGGAGGATAGATATCTGATATGGATACAAGTGAATTGAGATATGTACATAAGCCTTGAGGTGTTGGGTTCGTGCCTGTACAGGAATAGCGCATTTTTCGCATGACCTCTCGGTTCCCAGTGCGGTCTCCCTTGCAGTCGTGAAATATGCATTTTTTTTCATGTGACTTATGGCAGCCCGGTGGTCTATCGCAGCATTGAATGGATTGAATGGATTGCTACTTTCTTGGCATGCTATCTCTACAAGTCATTGATTTCTGAAGATAAAAAATAGAGATGTTTTTATAGACGCATCTGTCACATGTCAGGAGACAGGGCCCAGGATGGGAGGCCCAAGAGGACCACGAGGGGCAGGCAGCGCGCTACCAGGGGCAAGGCGCGTGCCCCGCCACCCTCCTCCCTCTCAAACTTCCTTCCCCATTAATGCAATAAATAAAGTAAGAGTTTAGTTAGGATTATCTTAGTACTTTTTGTGCGTAAAGTGATATTCCAACTCTATAAGGAAAACCCATATTAGAAAATAAATATGATTGCTTGTAAAAGGTATTCCAACTCTATAAGGAAATCTTTAGAGATTGTTTGGATTACAAGTCCCACTAGCCGGGCTATATAAGTAAGGAGTCCGTAATATGTTAGGGTAACAAGCAATAAAGATCAATTTCCCCTCCTCTCACTCACGCTGTCGCCGCCCCCCTGCCTACACCGTTGCCCCCACCGCGCCGCCACCGCCACCGCCCACGCCCGCCGCCCGCGCGCCCTTCCAGCAGAATGCGTCGCCCACGCGGTCACGCTGAATCGATCCGGCCTGGATAGCTGGTATCCGTGCGCTTCATCAAGGCGCACACGGAAAAGGGCAAGACATCTGCCCAACCGTGATCATAGTAGAATTGGAGAAGAGGCTGACCACGATCATCGAGCCAACGCCGGCGCCGGAGCAGCGCCACCCCTCCACCTGCCCCCGATCACTTCCCCAACCTAGCTCCCCGTGCACAAGTTGTCCTTCCCGACGTTTATGGCAAGGACGATCCTCCCATGGCTCAACCGGCGCGAGCGGTTCTTCTCAGACAAGGTACGCTAGCAACGGAACAGTCTGCACGCATCTTACCATCTCACAGAGGAGGACAAAGCAGTGGTACATGCGCCTATCCTAGGAGAATGCATTGACCGATTGGGCATGTTTCACCCGATACTTCAATGACACTTTGGCCCTCGCCACCCGACGCAATCCGCTAGGCAAATTGGCATCGCTCGAAGACCAAAGACCGCCAACGAGTACACGGAGTAGTTCCCGGCGCGCGTTGCTCGCGCCGGCACCTTAATGACCAGCAGAAGATGTCAACATCTACACAAATGGGACTTGGGGAACCGCAAGACCGAGCTGTAAGATCGAGAGGACATGGAGACGGCCATGTCACTCGCCAGGCGCACGAGCGCCGCCTCCATCCTCTACAACGCCGGCAAGATGATGCAGCAATGGGTAAGGCACCCGCGCCTGGTCTCTCATCACGGTGCCAACAGCTCCAACAACGGCGACAACACCACATCAACTCGGCCGCTCAAACGGGTGACACTAGAGGAGATGACCGAGCGACGCAAAAAGCTGGTCTCAGTGCTTCAACTTTGATGAGCTGTTCTCATGGGGTCACAAGTGCAAGCACATATTTGACATCACCATCTTCAAAGAACTACAACGACGACAAGGAGGGCGCCCCGGGTGGCTGCCCCCACTAATGGCGCCGACCTCAAGGTCCTATTCGGGGACCCAAACTCCCGATGCGTGGTGCTCACTCTCTCTACCTCGTCGGCATTATATCGCATAGGGGTCAACATCGCCGTCGACTTCGGGCACCACACACAACTAACGTCGACCCTCCGGCGTGGTAACTATAGGACTGCGCACACAACCGTACGGGTGATGATCACCGCTACCTTGACCTGCCAGAGGCCACTTTCAAGGTCCCGCTCAGCGGCGGCGCGGACATCTTCAACATCGCCGCCTCACGTGATGCACGTTGGTAACGACATTGACGTCATCCTCGGCATGCCCCGGCTAGCGATATTGGGAAGGGTGACATGGGACTTCACCTCCAACGAGCTACAGTACTATCGTGATGGATAGGCGAAGAAGTTCGTGCAAGCGCCTCCCCACGCGTCAACACGGAGCGCCCGTGCCTGGACCCTCGGGTTTTGGCCTTTTTGCCGGCATTCGGGACTTCGCACCCAGGTTGGGCAAACGTCCACGGCACGCCAACGCCTTGGACATCTACGACACATCCACCGCATCTTCGTCCCAACTACGACGGGTAACTCTGGAGGAGCAGCACCGCGACGGATCACCCTCGACATCACCACGGGCACCGCCGCACCGGCATGGATGCCGGAGGACGGCTTCCTCCTCTTCGACGCCCGCTTCTACCTCCCGGCTTTCGCCTCTTGCTGGACTTGTTGGACGCCGTACTCGGGGGAGGGATTCGCAAGACGAACTACCTCGCCCTAGGCGCCTACACAGCGCCACCCACGGCGGCCGCGCCAACAGCCATACGGTCTGGGCGGCATGTGGCCACGGCGCCACCACGTGGGACCTGCTCACGTTATCTTCCTTGATGGCATGGATCGCCTCTTCCTCACCATCGACAAAGTACACATCAACTACAACGCGGAACAAGGGATGCATTAGCTCTCTCCATCCATGTTCGACATCGGCTCCTTCATGTTCGGTGCGATCTTTGAACCTAGCTACCTCACCTCCGACTCGCCGCGACATCACCATCCGGCGCCTCATGCCCCTCTTCGTCACCCCTCCGGCAATGACCGCTTCTTGTTCCAGGAGAGCCCGCCTCGTGACATGGTGCATCAGCATCTTGAGGCAGAGATTCAAAGGGAGCTCTTTCTCAAGGCACGTCGACAGACAGCAACACAGCAGGGACGCGCCATCCACCAGTACATCTACCATGGCTACATCGGCAACCTCCACTACCTCCTGGAGTTCGCACCACTACGCACTCGGGAGAATATAGTCCTGAGGAACCTAGTGCATGGGGAACTGGTTCTACAGGTGGAGCTTATCATGCCAGGTACTGCCCACCATCCCCCAAAGTCCACGTATGGACATTCATCCAAATGCGAGGACGCGTTGGTCGGAAAAGGGGGGGTGTCACATGCTAGGAGATAGGGCACAGGATGGGAGGCCCAAGAGGCCCACGAGGGGCAGGCAACGTGCCACCAGGGGGCAGGGCGTGTGCGCCGCCGCCATCTCCTCCCTCTCGTGGCTTCCTTCCCAATTAAGGCAATAAATAAAGTAAGAGTTCGGTTAGGATTATCTTAGGACTTTTTTGTGTGCAAGGGATATTCCAACTCTATAAATAGGATTGCTTGTAAAAGGTATTCCAACTCTATAAGGAAACATTTAGAGAGATTGTTTGGATTACAAGTCCCACTTGCTGGGCTATATAAGTAAGGGGTCTATAATCTCTTAGGGTAACAAGCGATAAAGATCAATTTCCCCTCCTCTCTCTCTCTCTCTCTCTCTCTCTCTCTCGCTCGCGACGCCGCCCCCCCCCCCTGCGCCCGCCGCCCCACCCTGCGCCACCGCCGCCGCCGCCCATGCGCGCCGCCCGCGCCTGCATGCGTCGCTGCCGCCGCGCCCTCCCTCTTCCAATGGCGCGTCGGCCACGTGTCATTCCAAAATCGATCCGGTCTGTGACAGCATCCCGCACGCTTCGTAATACAAATTTGTAGTAGTGTAGATACAAGCTATAGAGTTTTCCAAATAATGTAGCCATATTGTGCCACCGTCCTTCCACCTCAATTATATATGACTGCTCTAGAGTCATATTTATAGACCCATACCAGCCACTCTATAATATAAATTGTAGTAGTGTAGATTCAAGCTATAGAGTGTCACAAATAATGAAGCAATGATGTGCATTTGATCCTACCTGTTCAAGGCCTCTTTCAGCCGCATTTACAAAGGCATCCTAGCGACCTCCAGTAGAAATGTAGATATACACTATAGAGTGTCCTATATAATGTTGCAATGTGTAGTACCTTTTATCATCCCACACGGATTATACATACTGAGCGAGCAACTTGTGTGCAAATGCAAAAGGCACCAGGAAACCGAGGATCTAAACAAGTGTCCTCAATGGATTGTTTGGCCCTTGTGGCGCAACAGTACATGTAGTGCATGAGGTACACCTTTACCTCTAGGGAGGTAACATAATTATATTGAATAAGGGCATGTTTGGATGGAGGGACTAGAGACTAGAGACTAATAGGGACTAAAAATTAGTCCCTAGCCCCTCCCAAAAGTCTAGGGAAATTGGAACTAATTGAGACTAAAAATTAGTCCCTAGTCCTTATGTTTGGTTATTTAGGGACTAAATGAGACTAAAAATTAGTCTCTAGTCTCATGGGAACTAAACTGGCCATAATATGTGTCCTCATTGTCCATTAAAGCTGTGATTTATTTTTGAAGGGATTCCACATACACGTCGAAGGTTTCTAAACAATGGTATCAAATCATACTAGTAGAGAAAAAAAAATCTGTACCGAGGTATGTCACATGGAGTTTGAATATTTTATTTAGTCTGTAAAATTATGTAGCATGTGTCAATGTAAAACAGAGAAGCTACAACACATGTGTATATTCATTGACTCATGGTCACTGCACGGTTGTAATTGTCACAGCCACATCTTGTCAAGAACACAAACAAGCTGGCAGCATAAACCATATGCACACCAACAGTGTGGTCTTCTCGCACATACATATGAACTCCCGTCCATGCATTTCCCTCTACCACAACAAGAAAAAATAACCACATGTAAGTATATTGCATAGAAGCTAGGTTTTGTTGCAGCGGAGGAATATATGTTGTCGTGGTAACAACTACTAACATGTAACACGTGAATAGAGGTTGGTGGCAAAGCTATAATGATGATGATTAGCATTGCCAAGTTCTCTTCCCTTTTGTTCATTTACATGACACCCTGGCTTGTCCCTCCTTAATGCCCAAAAACTGGGCTATATATGTATATATATGAATTACTTATGTACATATGTTCCTTATGTGCGTTCGCTTTTAAATAAAAGTAGTGCTGTGAATGTGAAAAACCAAAAGGAAATATGATGTATTTTGTTGTTATCTTCAAATCTGAATGTGTTCATATATAATTAAGTTCACACCTAAATGTGATTCTTTGAATGCATGGTCTAAAGTTTAATAAATTGCTCAGTGTTGTAACGACGACAACAACAATGATGACGATGATGATCAGTACGAGGAAGACGAGGATAAAACATCCACCCTACTCCTCCGATGATGAAGAAGTAATGCAACTTATTGCCAGAGTCAACAGGATGTTTTGCAACATGGATCCAAGGGGATGCACAACAATGTTGAATATAATATGTTCACATACCATAGATGGAGCCAAAGCAAGAATGGACGCTTGGGATGATTCTTCGGGTTAAGAAGTCAAGCATGAGGACTGTGCCCGCGAGAAATCTATCTTCAAAATGTTTGTCTCATGGCTAGATTTAATGCTGAAAGCGTAAGAGAACAACAGTAGTGATGATTAGCCTCATTTTAATAAGATGTTTGCAAATTCCACGATGTTTTTTCAAAGAAGTTTGCACTAAGTAAAAGAAGTAAAAAAGAACAAAAATAAAGTTAGCCCACTGAACATCTAGTTATTTAGAAGTATTTATTTATTGATCTTAATGCTGAGCTAATTAAACAAGATGAGAAACATGAATCCTGCACAAACACCCTAAAATGGCATCTAAAAATATTTTACTCTTTTACATATAATTGAAAAGGATGCCTCTACTTTGTACATTGATCTAATTTTTTAGACTCACCAGTGTGCAACCTTGCTTGTTATTAGAATATTAATGTGAATTCATGCACCGATGAAGTTGACATGGAAAATGAAGCTCCTCAAGAAACAAGTGGATTGCTTCACTAAGGACTCGATTAACGAAACAAAGGAGCAAGTACAAACTCCTGAAAATAATAATAATATCAATGCAGTGAAGGAACCCTGATGATGGAGCAATAATGATTTGCTACTTGTGCCATAAAGAAGGACATGGGTCAAAAGCGGAAGAAGAGAAGAAAATGAAACAAAAAAAGAGCAACATCACCAACACCTATACCAACAAGGTCGACAAGAAGATCACCAACACCTATTGATAGAAAAGAATAATGACATAGTGGTGGCCATCAAAGAGGACCAGCAATCCAACAAGGGTTGAAACAAGCCTCTATTTGGGTACCCAAGGACTACAACACAGAAACATGATATTACCCAGTTCATAACAACTATCATTGCCAGTTTTGGACCTTCTAGGTCTGTAACGGTTACAATGGTATTGTTGAAACCGGCTTGAACATGAATAACCCCTTTTGTTATTCTACGCGCACAATTCCGTAAACTAAAACGGGCATTCAAACGCAAACTAATACGTACTTTCTTACGTGAACCTATTTTTGGTATAGCTTTTGTTATATTTTTTTTTGATAAAATATACATGTATTAATTGAAAGCAGAACCGCATAAGTACAAGTAGACCGTATAAGGATACGGGAGGCAACTTGTAACATCCCCGATTTCCACGAAGGGAAATACACAGATACGCAGTAAAGAGTGATAGTCCCCAAGGATCATTCCATCACAATAACCACTTAACAGTTGATAACGAGTACATACTTTGAATAAAAAGAATACAAGTATTAGGGTGTCGAACCCGACTAGATTGGGCCGAACCGACACGTGATCGCCGCTCGTCGGGCGGGAAGACGGCGATGGAGGTGGGCGGCGGCGTGGCCGCGCCCGGCGTCGGCGGCTTCGGGCGTGGGGGAGGGGGCGGCCATGCGAGCGACGCTACAAGCGGAGGCGGCGGCGGCGCAGCGCTAGCGCGCGTGAGGCTTAGGGTTTGGAGAGCTGAAGATAGAAGCCGCTGAGGGAGCTACCCTTTTAATTTTTTCTACTTAAGATTCAACCGATTACAAGCCCCTTGTATTTATAGTCAAAGGGAGACTTGCATGCTAAGAAATATCTATGAGGTTTCCTTATAGATCGGAATACCTCTTGACAAAGTAATTTATTTCTTTCCCTAAATATTTATTCCCTAAATAATTATTACTTAACGACGAAGCGAAGGATGACGACGGACCGCGGGCGGCGGCGGCCGGCCGGCGGCGCGTCTTGCGCCACAAGTGTGCCCCCGGAGGCGGGGTGCCCCTGCATGCGTCACATATGGCCCATGGGCCCCTCCTCCAAATTGGTTCATGACATCTCTCCCCCCCCTTTCGAACAGCCACGCGTCATCGCGCTATGGTTCTCGCACGGCTGTCGTTGTTGATGGGGCGATTGAAGCAAAGACGGTCCGAAGATTGCCGCATCCACTTTTAGAAGGGAATGAACCGGATGAAGATGAGGTTGGTAACCTTTTTCGTCGTCGATCCGTTGGATGGAAGTCCGTTGCTTTCCGTCCCCACGAAAAACGATGATGATGTTGGCGAGGTAGTGACTATTGTTGAAGAAGACCGTCACCGATGGAGAGAAGCTATGCTTCTCCAACAAAGAAGTTGCTAGTTGTGAGGCCTGGGCGAAGTCGTCGGAAGGAGAACGCCAATCACCGTGAGTGTCGCCCAAACCGGTGCCCCCTGCCGTAGCTTGTTGGTTTCGCTATGTCGTGTAGCTCGTGATCCGTTGATGTAGCAAGTTGAGGTGGAACGAGAGCCTCCGAGATTTTGACGAGGTCGACGAGGTAGGGGGTTGATGTGGGTGGCATGTACCTCTTGTCGCCATCGGTGAAGCTCACAACTCGAAGCTTGTCAAGATGGAAGCGCCAAACACTTGGGCGAGGTGGATCGACATACTCCCGCGTGTAGGGCGCCCCCGGTGCATCGCAACCCATGGCTTGTTGGCGTAGTCATACCGGGCGATGTCGTCGGGAATGAGGGAGCTAATCGATCGGCCCTCGAGTCGGCCTGTCGTCATAGTCAAGTCGATCCCCTCGTGTCGCGTGTCCGGCCGGGCTATCGACGAGCCGTGTGACGAACGTGTGGCGAAGGGGCATGAAGCGCACGGAGCGAAGTTGCATCGCCGTCCATTGTGCGGGGCGCCTCGCCGTATGGCCTCCCCGGGATGGTGTAGATGCCGCTTGGCGGAACTTGGAAGCGTGGACGTGGTCGTCGGTCCTCGTGCAGTCCCCGTTGGCGCTATGTTCTTCGATGAGGTCGCCCGTGAGATAGACCGCTTGAAGCCGTAAGGGAGACATTGTGCGCAGGTATCTCTGCCCTCCAGTCGCGCCTGGCTTGGCATACGAATGAACTAGAGAAGCACCACTATTGTCAGGTGGATAGCGGCATACCTCATATCATTGGTAGAGCTAATATTCCGTTGGCGAGGTGCCGATGGGGTTGCCTTCTGTGCACCGTTGTCGTGGACGTCATTGTTGTTGACGTCATGGTCGGCATTGTCGTCCGTGGGAGGGGCATCTTTGCCATTGGCAACGCCCTTGGGGGCATCGTTGTCATCGGCGGCTCACGTAGGTGTCCGGGATAGCGTCATCGATGTTCAACACGCTTGTGGTTGACATTAGTGGTGTTGGTCTTTGGAGTCATCGACGCCGGAGCTGATGTTGACGATGATCGACATGGTGATGACGACGACGCCGGGGGTGACGTCGTTGGCGCCAATGGGAGGGTCGTCATCTGCGCTGGCGTCCCTTGAGGACCTCGTTGATGATCTTGGCGCCCATGGTAGCGTCATTGTCGTCGATGTTGTTGGCGCTCAAGGAGGTGTAGTTGTACCCTCCTTTGGCGGCGCTGGCGTGGGCGCGTCATTATCATCGGCGGTAGGCATGGCGATGTCGAGGGCGTCGTGGTCGATGGTGGCGCCCCCAGGAGAGGTGTCGTTGTCATTGGTGTCCTTGGTGCCGGTGTCATCCAGGATGTCGATGCCGTGGCGCCGATGTCGACGCTAGCGGCGTTGTTGTCTCGTCGGGTGATGTCGTCTTGTCGCCCATAGTGACGTTGGCGTTCTCGATGTTCCCGATGTCGGAGATGACATTGTTGGTGTTGTCGAACTTATCTAGACCGTTCTTTGGAGTCTCATGATGTTGGCTTAGTTGGGTAGGCTTTTTGTCGACCCGGTGGTGGACGTCGGTGGTGGCCTCTGTTACGATCCCGATATGGACCATGATAGTAGGGGCATCCTCGGGTAGACGCGTGCTCGTTGATTGTAGCATCATCGATCTTGGAGGGGTGACGTGGCGGCGGTAGTAGGCGTCGTCACCGTCACCGTCGGCGCCCATGGCGAGGACGTCGTCGGTGGTGGCCGAGGTGACGTTGTAGGCGTGCACGCTGAAAGCAAGGCCGCGTCTTTGCGGTGTTGCTTTGCCGCGGGCCACCGGTCGCCGTGGATGTCGATGGGAGCGTTGTTGATGTCGGAGCAGCCATGGCGGCGGCGGCGTTGTTGGCGGCGCCCGCGGCCGTGGTCGTTGTGCGTCGTTGGGGCGTTCACCGAACTTCTCAAGGAGGGCGGTGAAGGTGGCCTGGATTTCCCTCGCGAAATCGGCAAGCTCGCGTTCCCCGTCTCGGGAGCTCGGCGACCTTGTGGCTATCCATCGGATCTTGGCGATGGTGGTGGTCGAAAGCCGTCGGTGGTGGAATCGTCCCGTCTCTCGGGATATCACCGCCGAACCCTGCTTAGATTGGGCCGGACCGACACGTGATCGTCGTTAGTGGGGGCGGGAAGACGGCGATGGGAGGTGGGCGGCGGCGTGGCCGCGCCGGCGGTCGGCGGCGCGTCGGCGTGGGGAGGCGGCGCGCGGCGGCGTCTTGGCGGAGGCGGCGCGGCAAAGACTAGCGCCGCGTGGCTTAGGGTTTGGAGAGCTGAAGATAGAAGGCGTGAGGGAGCTACCCTTTTAATTTTTTTCTCGCTAAGATTCAACCGATTACATACCCCTTGTATTTATAGTCCGAGGGAGACTTGCATGCTAAGAAATATCTAGAAGGTTTCCTTATAGATCGAGAATACCTCTTGACAAAGTAATTTATTTCTTTCCCCAAAATATTTATTCCCTAAATAATTATTACTTAACGATGAAGCGAAGGATGACGACGGACCAAGGCGGGCGGCGGGCGGCCGGCCGCGTCTTGCGCCATGCCCCTGGAGGCGGGGTGCCCCTTGCATCGTCACATATGGCCCATGGGCCCCTCCTCCAAATTGGTTCATGACATACGGTTTATCTTATTACATCACCACATGGCGGAAACAAACTATCAAACAAAGAAACATGAACTGCGTCGACCCGAGTGCGGAAGCAAAAATCCAACTCCATCCTCGGCGTAGGGACAAGACCACCTCTAATCCTCCCAATCATCATCATTGTTGACGGTCGTTAACTGCATATAAAATACCGTCAACACCTGCATGAAAAGCTTTCTTTTAACAACCAAACTTAGTGGTAGGGTTTAAATCTAACAAGTTCCACAAGTTTTGGTATTTCTCGAGCAATGCGGAATTCCCTAGTTATCATCAAGAAAAAAGTATCTTATATGGCAAAACGGAGTACACCAATGCGAAGGGCTCGTCGCTACCGATCAAAAATAGATATATCATTTGCTATGTTTGGACCCCAGATTAAAAAGATACCACACGATTAAAGTTGCCATGCAGGTGGGTCCCACCGGTACGTGAATAGTAGCATGCACGGCGAATCAGAGTCCGCCACGTGGCGGCCAAACTGCCACCGCAGCACCCGCCCGTGCAAATGAGAAAGCCATCAGCGGCTGACAAGTGGGGCCTGGCGGGCTCCACGCTGCGCGTGCGAGGGAGGCAAAGGAGGCCAGGCGGGCCCCGCAGCCCTGTTCCTGCCGGCCCAGAGGGGCACCGTCGACTAGGCCCACCAGCCAAGGAACGCCGCGTGGCCTGGCGGTCCCCGCGCGGGCGGGATGCGCGCGCACGCGCGCGAGGCGAGCGGGCGCGGATCACCCGGCCGGCCACGTGTCGCTCAGAGAGTGGAGGCGCGAAGGCGGTTACGCGTGTGGACGACTGGGCCGGCCGGTTCGCTCGGTTTCCCTCCAGTTGGACCGCGAATTACCTTCCAGAAACAGCAGACAGCGCACATATGAGCGGTTCATCTCCGGTTCACCGCCTTAGAGGCCGGTTTTGCTCCGGTTTTCTGCGCAGCTCGAATGGAAAGTAGGATACCGACGTTGCTATGGCGGTTGCATGCCTGGGAGGCGGCAGGAAATGCTTCCATGTATAACCTTTGTCTCTCCCTCCTCTCTAGTATAAATATAGGACCTCTCCCTCTCATTTGTACACAACAAATAATACAAGAAGAGTTCTCTCTACCTCCACTCTCTTCTTCTTCTACTATTTCTTTTCTTCTTTAGGATAGAAGGAGAGCAAGCCTCATTTTCTACTAGCTCTTGCTAAGTTTAGTAAAGGGAGTGAGTGAGCAAGAGTTTGAAGGAATCCCTGAGTTCGTGCTTCCTCTAATCCTTGTGCTAGGTGTGCCTCGTGCATCGGGTGGATGGGAGTGCCGGACTTGTCGGCTCCCTCTTGTTCCTCTACGATCGTTCTACTACTTGGAGTAAGAACTTTCGTGTTTATCTTTTCGCTTTTAAGTTCTCAAGTAAGTTATCTTAGTTCACTAAAAACTTGCGGGGTTCGTTGTTCGCCCTTGTGACGTTTGCTCTAGTGGAAGGGCCTCGCCTGTTGGGTAACCCTTGAATTCACGCTAGAGTAGGAGAAGATAACATAGGCGTGGTGTCCGGGTTATCGTCTTCCTTCGCTTGCCTCGCCACGCGTCGGTTGTGGTGGTAGGCGGTGGTGGTGACGGCCTGTCCGGGTCCCTTGTAATCCCCACGTCCGCGGCCGGCGAGAGAGTCGTAGGGCGGCAACACTTGGCGTACCAAGTGTTATCCGTGCCCGGTGAGTCGATGAAGAGACAAAGATTATTACCTCTACTAGGATCTCTACCGTTAGTAAACCTCACTACCCAAGCTATTCTCCATCTAGCCTTCACGGAGGAGGACTAGCTAAGAGACTTTTCACACCCGTTCCTCGAGGAAAATACGATACCACGAATACTTCCGGGTGAAGTGCTACAACGGTATTTCCGATGCGCTTGCGGATTTATCTGTGTGCGTTAAGAAACACCAACAATCATCGACATCGTAATCCTCCAAGCCTAAAACCAAATTTATCAAGACGATTTGTGCTTGGCGGGTTCCCCACCCTATAAGCGTTTGCTTTGTGGAAGGTGGATGCAATATTGGCTGAAAAGAGGCCTATCATGGTCGTGGTTTCCTATGCAAGTAGTATCAAATATTATAATAATATTAATCAAGTTTTAACCCATCTCAACCACACCATCTCCCATATCCATCACCATCTCCACACACATCTCACCACACACTCTCTCTCAGGCGGCGACAGGGCAGCTCCCTCCCCGTCCTTGCCTAAGCGGCTCACAACCACGCGGGCTCACACCGGTAAGAGAAAAACCGGGGGGAGAATAGAAGGACTCATCTCTCTACTCGAGTGAAGCGTAAAATCAATGGGATAAACCCTAGAAGACCGGCGCACACCAAAGGCGATCCCAGGTTAGAAAAGCCGGCGCACACCCATAGGCGATCCGTGGCCTAAAGTCGCGGCCATGCCCGAAGGCGTGACAATACGTATTGGTTTAACTTCTGCGGAGCGTGTACACAAGACCACACGATCACCATCATCGGTGGAGCGCAACCACCTAGGATGATAACGGATGCCGCCCTAACTGAGTACGATGCCATCCCCGCCACTTAGCCCCAGGACACCCCGGTACCACCGACATCTTTGAGGCGGGGGAGGCAACACCGGCCAACAAGTGGTCCCGCCGTCTAGGGCGAAACAGAATGTTGCATCCGTCTTCGCCCACCCTAATCACCTCACAAACCTAGCGATAATGGCACCGCCTAACTAGAAGGGGAATTCCACACCCCGCCCTAACGAGGGGACATGTGATGAGTACCATGTTTCCCATGATCCCGATTCTCACGATACATCAGTCCTTAGGTAGGACCGACGACAGGACATCTTCTCTCATGGGGCGGTAGCCGTGCCTCAACGGCACCTCCGACCGGGCTTCATCCCACAAAGGCACTCCACCCCAGAACCTCCTCGGGGGAAATATCACCATGCATGTACCCGCCACGGTATCTCTCAAACGAGGGGTGCCCGGGATGCACCCACTCGGCAAGACCTTGTCACGGTGACTCGTCAGTATATTCCTGTCTCTGGGTCGACATAACCCTCACCCTCCACACACCCGAGACACACGCAGCACTATCCCATGTATCATCATATTACCACCTCTAGTTATTATCATATCCTCGGCACCGAAAAGCCATAGACACTCACAAACAGTCCTTCACCGGGCATCACATCACGGATATAAAGCGTAGTAGAAGTAAGCGGTAAGTAGAATAAGTAAGCAAGCGTGTCTAGCCTAACAAATGGGTATGCAAGGAAAAGGTTTCATTAAGGTAAATGAATCACAAATATCTATTCATGCATCCCTAGCATATATAGCATATCATAATTGGATAAATATTAAAGCACTAGCAGAGTATTATGTTGCATGTCTAATAGGATCTACGATGGTGGGTGGGACATGGCACCCGAATAGTCGTCCCCAAGCTCCTCAAGATACTCCGGGTCCTCAGTGTCGGGCTGCTCCTCCTCCGGGTCTATGGAACGTGACGTATAGTCGCGATTAGCGACTCCTATAGATCTCGAGAAAGAAGCAAATGGAAATCCAAAAGAACCAAAAGTACACATGGATAAGCCTATGACGTAGCTCTTAGAAAACTTTGGACACTAAGTTTGTATTTTTTCTGACATTGTATGAATATTCTAGGAATTTCCAAAGATTAAATCGATTTCTAGAAAAATAAAAGACTGGTTTATTATTAGACCGACACATGGCAGGCTGCTGTTGGTGTCGTGCTGATGTCATCGATGACTTCACTCGTTCGGTGGGTTATGGTATAGTGTATTTTCATTGTATTTGTTGATTTAATTTTGTAAAGGAAAACGGCCATAAATCCAATGTGACATCAGCTTGACGTTCATCAAGCTAGCATTTGCGCAGGCTAACAGATTCAAAATAGGCACACGGCGAGGCGCGCTGCTTCGCTGCTCGCCGGGTCGCGTGTTCGCGTGTGTGCGCGGTGTTTCTCTACCGGCCGACGGTGGCGATTTCGCCGGTGTTGAGTGCTGCTGTGCTCGGGGCTGCAATTGCCCGCGCAGAGGACACGGGCGCGGGGAGCGGGATCCTCGCGGACTCGGATACGAGTACGGGGATGGCGATTGCAGACTACGCGCGGCGAAATTTCCACTCGCGACGGCGGCGGTCTTGCCGGTGCGGCGGAGGCGCGGCTGAGGTGTGCGCTGGGCCATGGCGCGGATGCGCGCGAGTCATGCACATGTCTCTGAGCGCGGAGCGTCTCTAGGTTGCTGCGGCGAGGGTCAGGCCGCGGGTGACGCGGCGGCGCGGAGCAAAGGCGGCGGCGGCGGTCCGCTGCAGATGCTGTTGTGTCTAAGGCAAAGCTACCCCTTTTCTCCCGTCTATCATCATGGCTGGATGCTCGGCATCACGGCGGACATCTACGGTGCACCCTAGACAAGCAGGGTGGCCGGGTGTGGGCGGAACGGCCGCGCCATGTCCGTGCTCTGGCCATGGAGGCGCGACGGCCGTGCGGCGTGGCGTGCGCGTTCCAGTGCAGCTATGGTTTGGCAAGGCAGGGCGGTGGCGTTGCTAGGTGTTCAGGAGTGCGTGGCGCGGCTATGCGGCATCAGCGCTTCGCCATGGCGCCTAATGGTGCGGGAACGCGGCGACGACTCGGTTATGGCGTAACAACGGCGATGGGCGGAGAAGGGTGGCATGCTGTGCTCACCGTGGGTGTCGAAGTTTGGAGGGTCGTCGGTTCAGCGATCGAGCAGCGACGTAGTCGTGGTCGTCCGGCGTTCGCCCTCGGCTCCGGCGCTCCACTGGCGTCAGCGGCTCCGGCGGCGGCGATGTGACTATGGCGGCGCAGCAGGGGCAAGAGCGGGGAGTTTAGGGTGGTCTGGGTGATCTCCCGGGCGTCTGGGCCACTGATGTAGGCGAGGACCGAGCGGGAAGGTCGGGGCTGGATCGGTCAGTCGTCGCGGTGCCGCTGTTTCCGGATCGACGAGCAGCTGTTCGGCCGTGAGGTTGGGGAACATCTAACGTGTGGGGCCGGACTGGGCTGTGGTGTTGGTTGCCATCTTGGGCCGAGTACTGGAGGCCGGCTATTGCTGCTCGGCCGTGTGCGTGTGGACAGGGTGAAGCCAGCTGGTTTGGGTCATCAGGCCGAATTGGCCTTTTGTATTTTCTCCTTTGGCTTAAATCCTTTCTAATTCCCATACTAAACTATGCAATGGCTATATTATATGGATAAATAATTAAGTATCTAAATTACCAATTGATGGTTATTAGAATCTAATCCAAAGGTTGATAACATTAAATTTATAATTTAATATACTATTACTTGACTTTTATTTGCAACACATAAAACCAAATAAAATCCAAATCAAATATGGAATTTAAATGCAAATGCTCAACAATAAAATAAAAGCAATAGGTGCTACTTGTGCAACCTAAGTGAGGTTTTCCTACATGTCACTCACCAATCATGGGTATGATTTGGAAAATTTTTGTTGTTTGCGATTTTCAAGTTTTGAAATTTTTGGGTTGTTACACAACTGTCCAACCTATCGAAAAACAGGACCTCAACAAAGATAAAAGTTACACACTTGGTCCTTGTCCCGAACGGAACTTCGGCAATGACTACCGCCGATGAAGAACGCAGACGCCGACCAACACCGTTGAACGACCGGAGGAAACCACCGGGAGTGCATCATACGCTCAAACTTCGCAAGACGAGCGAAGATTTCATTGAACGTCGGTCCGTCATATCCACTTCCAAGATTCAAACGGCGATGGAAGCGCCAACGATGACATCCGTCGCCCGCGGTGAAAGCCAAGCCCGCTTCAACCACCGGACTTCCAATAGACCCACAGCCACCACCGAATCCACAAAGCAACTCATAAATATGAGTTAGAAATAACAAAAAGAAAAAAGATAGAAAGATATCTGTTTTAGGGTTAAAATATATCCTTTACTTTTTTTTTTTTTTTTTTTTGCAATTTGGACATTTCCGTGGTGATATATTGGTGCCGCAAATTCAAGCTAAAAAACCCGGAGAAGATAAGGATTGCTACAAATAATAAAAATGTGGCCAAAAATAGAAAAAAATACTTTAATCCCAAATTTTTAAAAATCTCTTAATTGGCTGGTACCATCTTCATCCATTTCAAGTGAGGTGATGCCATGTGTCAAAACTAGCCGATCAGACATGAGCCGACAGGATACACTTCTACTCCACTTTCCTATACTTCTGGCACCCTTATGGTAGACATCGTCATTGGGAGCACGGTTGTCCCCTCAGTTGGTGTCCTCTGCCAATGCCGCCGAGGATATCCTCTTCCTCCTGGGCCTCCAAGCCTCTACCGCCCTTAGGGTTGTCCCTGCTGACGTGATCTGCCTCCTCCAGGCCAAGATCTTCACCAATTGCTTAGGCCGCCTTTGCCCCTAGGATTGTTGTCGCCACCGGTATGGTGTCCAAACTCGCAAACCACCGCCACCGGTGTCATGACCCAGAAATAGGGCCCGAAGAAGGACAGGCCCGCCAGCCCACGAACACGGGCGCCGCCCCCCAGGCTCGCCTTGGCCCGCCGCCGCCGCCCTCCCTCCCTTCCGCGGATTCTTCGACGGCAATTAATTCGAAATAAAGAAGGAAAATATCTAGCATTATCTTTAGGCGTTTTTGGTGTGAAGGGGATATCTCATCTATAAGGGAGACACTTATTAGGAAATAAATAAATAGGATATGTTTATAAAAGGTATTCCAATCTATAAGGAAACCTTTAGAGATTGCTTGAGATACAAGCCCCACTAAGCCCAGGACTATAAAAGTAAGGGTCTATAATCTTTTCGGGACAACAAGCAAATAAAGAAATTTATCCCAATCTCCTCCTGCTCCTCCCCCATGCGCGCCCCTCTCCTCCCTCACCGCCGCCACCGCCGACCTGCGCCCCAGCAAGATGCCCCAGCCAGGCGCCACCGCCGCCTCCCCCCGGCGCGGACACCGCCCGCGCCCCCACGCCGTCATCACCACCTCCCCCCTTCCTCCTCTCCGATCGTCAATTGGGTGTCAATTCCGGCCCAATCTAGCCGAGAATCGACAGTGGTATCCGGAGACCACTACGATCCTCCCACCACCATGGATAGCGAATCGAAGAAGGCTGGCGAAGAGCTTGGGAGACCGGTTCGCGGTCGGCAGCCAGGATCGACATGCTCGCCGAACAAGTTGCTATCCTCTCGTAACGATCCGGCGGCGACCAAGCGTCGTCAACAACTTCGGAGGCTGATCTTGCCATGAAGACGCCGCTGGAGACGACAACCCGCGACTTCATCAAGAAGCGGACCGACGGGCAAGCGTAATCGGGGATGATCTAGTCACCGCGGCCCGATCCGAGAAGTTGATGAAGGGCTACCTCGGCGAGAAGCCCGAAAACAAATAGGGGGCGCCGTCCCCTAGGGCGCATGTGCCGCCCCCACCTGAAATCTCATGTTTGGTTTTGGAAATTGATGACACACTTGTGGACTAACCTTTGCTCTAAGTGTGTGACTTAAGAAAGGATTAGGTGGATGACAAGGAGCATGATGATCATGAACATGGACAATGTCGGTGGACTTGATGGATCGTCAAGCTCGGTGATCGGCTTGAGAGGAACCCGGGAGATCAAGGCAAAGGTATACTTGATAGGGTTTTCCTTTTCGGTGATCAAGACACGATAGAGCGTGTGATCACATTATAGGATAGATAGCCGACTATCAAGAGGGGATGCCGCGACAATCCTTGCATGAAGTGCTTCTAGGTCCAATTGACTTGCATATTGCATTTAGGACATGAGAGCACTAACCCGATCTTGCCTAACATCTTGACGCGTGCTAACATTGGTGATAACGTGGTCATCTTCGACGTGTTGGCAACCAATGGCAAGAGGCGAAAGCAAGTTTGAAGCAAAGAGCAAAGAAAAAGAAGAAGATGCAACATTTCGGGCGCGACCGGACGCTTCGGCAAAGTGACCGGGGCGCGACGCACCGGTGGCTCCAATGGGTGCGTCTGGCGAGAGCCTGCTTGGCCGGTTTTGGCCGGACGCAGGATCGGACGTAGGACCGGGAAGCTTCCGTGGTCGACCGGACTCCGGCCGGGCGCATGGAGGAGGGTGCCGCCAGTGGGCCCGAAGCTTATGCTTGTGTGACCGGACGGCTGCGACCGGACTCGCGACGGACCGCCGGTGGTTCCGCCGGTGCGTCCGATCACCCCCCCCGCAGAGAGCAAATTTTTGGAGCAACGGCTCCATTTCGAGAGGAGCCATATATATATACTTGGTTGGCAGGTTCCTTAGGCTCTCTCTTGCACATTTGAAGCTTCCAACTTGCTAGTGAGCATTTGATACTCCTCTCCACTCATCTCCTCACCTCTAACTCGAATTCTTGGTGAGATTGAGAGTGATAGAAGTGCATTGTATTGCTTGGTTGCATCTAGAGCACTTCATCCTTGGAGATGCCGGATTTCTTGTTTCTCTTGGGAATTTGCCCTGTTCCCTAGCGGCTTGGAGCAAGAGGCGGTTGAGCTCAAGTGGAGCTTGTTTGAGGCTACACCGTGTGGTGATTGTGAGGGGTTGTTCCTTACCCCGGGGAGATTCGCGAAAGGAGCACTAGTGGATTGCTCGTGGCTTGTTGGACCCTCTCTTGTGATCGCTTGCTTGAGCCCATAGGGGTTTTGGCACCGGCCATTAAGCTTAGCACACGTCAAGTGAGTGTGCCGCCACAACGGGGACTAGCGTGCCGGCAAGCACGTGAACCTCGGTGAAAAAATCATCGTGTCAATTGTCTTTGCTCGTTGGAGATTTCTTGTACACGGTGATTGGCCACAACCTCTACTCAACAACGGTGGTATTGTACTCTAGCTCCCCTTTGCATTACTTTGGTAGTATATCTTGTTAGGGTGCTTAGTTTGAGTAGTGTGCTAGGTTGCTTAGTCTTGTTAGCTCCTAGTTGGTAAACTAGTTAGACTTGCTTATTCACCTAGGAGTAAACTAGCGGCGTAGCCTCTTTGTGTGAATTAGAGACAATAGAATTGACTTGTGGCTTGCTTAGCTAGTTGAAGCATTGCTTATTTGCTACACCATCTTATTGTCTAACCTGGGTGCTTAGTGTTGTTGCAAGAATTTTTAATAGGCTATTCACCCCCTCTCTAGCCATTAGGACCTTTCAAGTGGTATCGAGCCGAGGCACCGTATTTGAGTGGCTTAACATCCAACGGTGATAAGAAAATGGCTACTTTCCATGTCAACAACACCAAGAAGGCGCCACCCTTCGATGGCACCAACTTTGGGCATTGGAAGTTGAAGATGACCGCACACCTCAAGCAAATCAATAGAGAAGTGTGGGTTGTCACCGAAAACAAGTTTGAAGTGGCAAAGCCAAATGAGCCAACCGCCGCGGAAGAAAAGAAAATATATGCCAATGATGTGGCCGTAAGTGCTTTTCACGAGGCATTCAACGATAGAGTGTTTGAGCAAGTCAAGACACTCACCATCGCCCATGACATATGGAAGAAGCTAGAAGAGTGCTATGAGGGCACCGAAGGAGTCAAGCAAGCCAAAGCCTACACCAAGCTTGAACAATTCAATAGCTTCAAGATGGAGGAAGATGAGAGTGTGCCGGAGATGTTCCACCGCATGCAAGTGTTGGTGAACGATCTCAATGCTCTCGGTGAAGACATCAAGGACACAACATTCAACATGAAGTTCTTGAGATGCTTACCGGAAAGATTTGAGATGCTCAAGACCGTGCTAGTGAAGACCAACTTGAAGCTCTTGACACCAAATCAATTGCTTGATGAGGTGATGACCGATGACTCTTTTAGAGATGACTCAAAGAAGCAAGAGCTCATCAACAAGGCAAACAAGAAAACCAAGGATGAGGACAAGAAAGATGACAAGAAGGGATTGGCCCTCAAAGCTAGTTCTTCATCCAAGGGCAAGAAGAAGAAGGAAGAATCAAGTGATGAAGAGGATGGCACTTCTACAAGTGGGAGTTAGGTTGATGAACAATTGGCTCTCTTTGTGAGAAGATTGGGCAAATATGTGAAGAAGACATACATCAACAAGAACAAGAAGAAGCAATCATCCAAGAAGAAGACCAAGGATGGCAAGAATGAAGGCAACATGACATGCTTTCGTTGCCATGATGATTGTCACTTGATTGCCGAGTGCCCGTATGAAAGTGATGATGAGAAGGGCATCAAGAAAGCTAGAAAGAAGAATGACGCCAAGAATGAGAAGGAGAAGAAGCCCAAGAAGAAGAATGAGTCACATGTGGCTATGTGGGATAGTGATGGCTCATCCTCTTCAAGTGATGAAGAAGCGGAGAAGAAGAAGAAGAAGGGACAAGCTCACCTTGCCATGCATGACAAGATCTCCCTCTTCGACACTCCTTCCTCATGCTTCATGGCTAAGGCCACCAAGGTACAATCTATCACTAGTGATGATGATGATGATAGTGATAGTGATAGTGATGATGAGGAGCAAACACTCACTAGGGAAGAATTGCAAAGCATGCTTGATGATTGCATTGTCATGTTCAAGCAAAGTAGAAAGGGAATGCAAGGGCTTGCGTAAGGAAACAAAGAGCCTTAAGCAAGAACTTGTTGAGCTTCGGGCATCTTATGAGAGTCTAGAGGTAGACCATAAGAAGCTAGAGAAATCTCATTCTAAGTTAGAGAAAGCTCAGTCCTCTCTACTAGAAGAGCACAAGTTGTGCCTAGTGGTTGAAAATGTTGATACATCCAATGCAAGCATCATGTGTGACATTCTTGTTGATGAATCAACCCCCAAGTGTGAGACCTCCACTAGCTCTATCACTAGTATATCCATCTCTAGTGAAGATAATGACAACCCTATGCTTATTCATGAGAATGCTTGTTTGAAAAGAAGTGAAGGAGCTCAATCACACCTTGGCTAAGGCTTATGGTGGTGAGGACCGCTTGCTTATGTGCTTGGGTAGCCAAAGGGCATCCTTGTATAAGGAGGGCTTAGGCTATATCCCCAAGAAAGGCAAGGCCGCCTATGTGACTCACAAGACTCGTTTTGTGAAGAGCAATGGTAGCTATTGCAAAGCTTGCAAGCAAATTGGTCATGTGGAGCAAAAGTGCATGAACAAGAGAACCAATGTCTCTTCCATCAAGCTTGATAATTCTTATATGCTTGTGAAGAAGAACAATGGTGTTCGTGCTAGGTACATTGGTACACCATGGATGGGCTCAAAGAAGAAAGCCATTTGGGTACCAGAGGCCTTGGTGACTAACCTTGAAGGACCCAAGCAACATTGGGTACCTAAGAAGAATTGATCTTATTTTGTAGGTCAATTATCATGCCGGAGGAGAGCATTGGATAATGGATAGTGGGTGCACTCAACACATGACTGGGGATTCTCTTATGTTCAAGTCAATTAGCATCAAGGGTATTGATGAATATGAGTCAATCACCTTTGGCAATGACAAGAAGGGTAGTGTTTTGGGTCTTGGCAAGATTGCTATTACACAAGAAAAGACTTTATCCAAAGTGTTGCCAGTGGACAATCTTGATTACAATCTCTTGTTGGTTTCTCAACTTTGTGACCTTGGCTACAAATGTATATTCACAAGCCAAGAAGTTGAAGTGGTTAGTGGTGATGGTGCCAATATGATCTTCAAGGGATTTAGATATGGTGATCTCTACCTTGTTGATTTCAAGTCAAAAGAAGCCAAGTTGACAACATGTCTACTCTCACAAGCTAGTAAAGGGTGGTTCTGGCATAGAAGGCTTGGTCATGTTGAAATGAAGCAATTGAATAAGTTAGTGAAGCATGACTTGGTTAGAGGCTTGAATGATGTGAAGTTTGAGAAGGACAAACCTTGTGGGGCATGTCAAGACGGCAAGCAACATGGCAATGCACATCCAACCAAGAGTACAATGAGTACAAGCAGGGCATTTGAGTTGCTACATATGGACTTGTTCGGGCCAACATCATATTCTAGCATTGGAGGCAACAAGTATGGTTTTGTCATAGTTGATGACTACACAAGATATACATGGGTGTTCTTTCTTCATGACAAGAATGATGTATTTGAGCTTTTCAAGACTTTTGTCAAGAGGGTTCAAAATGAGTTTGAGACATCTATCAAGAAGATTAGGAGTGACAATGGAAGTGAATTCAAGAATACAAGAATTGAAGAGTTGTGTGATGAGCTTGGAATTGGACATCAATTCTCACCAACCTACACTCCTCAATCCAATGGTGTAGTTGAGAGGAAGAATAGAACCTTGATTGAAATGGCAAGATCAATGCTTAGTGAATACAATGTTAGTCATTCATTTTGGGCCGAAGCAATCAACATGGCTTGCTATTGTAGCAACCGTCTCTATTGCCATGGGATGCTTGGCAAGACACCATATGAGTTACTAAATGGAAGGAAGCCCAACATTGGATACTTTAGAGTCTTTGGATGCAAATGCTACATTCTCAAGAAAGGCACAAGATTGGGCAAGTTTGACAAGAAATGTGATGAAGGATTCCTAGTTGGATATTCAACCACAAGCAAAGCATATAGAGTATGGAACTTGGGTAGTGGCAAACTTGAAGAAGTTCATGATGTGGAATTTGATGAAACCCAAGGCTCTCAAAATGAAGTTGAAAATCATGATGATGTGAGTGGTTCCAACTTGGAGAATGCAATGAGGACAATGGATATTGGTGACATTCGGCCAAGGCAAATTGATGATGATGATGACACTCCATTGCCCACCACTATGGTTGAGATTGGTACAAATGAAGCTAGCACTAGTGGCACTCAAGATGAAGATCAAGATCAAGAGCAACAAGCTAGTCCATCCACTCATCCTAGTCATCAAGTGCAAGTGATGCAACCATCCAACATTGCAAGAGACCATCCCATTGATCAAATTGTCGATGACATCAATAGTAGAGTGGTCACTAGAAGAAGATTAGCATCTTTTTATGCTCACCATGCCTTTGTAGCACAAGAAGAACCGGAGAACATTAAAAATGCACTAAAGAAGGAAGATTGGATCAATGCCATGCATGAAGAATTGAACAACTTCAAGAGAAATGATGTATGGGAATTGGTGGAAAGGCCAAAGGACTACAATGTGATTGGAACCAAGTGGGTCTTCAAGAACAAGCAAGATCAAGATGGAATTGTGGTTAGAAACAAGGCAAGGCTAGTAGCTCAAGGGTACACTCAAGTAGAAGGTCTTGACTTTGGAGAGACCTATGCACCGGTTGCTAGACTTGAAGCAATTAGAATCTTACTTGCTTATGCATGTGCTCATGACATCAAACTCTATAAAATGGATGTGAAGAGTGCATTCTTGAATGGCTTCATCAATGAGTTGGTATATGTTGAACAACCCCCGGGCTTTGAAGATGAAAAGTATCCCAACCATGTCTACAAGTTGAAGAAGGCTCTATATGGATTGAAACAAGCACCTAGAGCATGGTATGAGAGGTTGAGAGATTTTCTCCTCTCTAAAGGGTTCAAGATGGGAAAGGTGGACACCACTCTCTTCACCAAGAAGATTGGCAAAGACTTGTTTGTGTTGCAAATATATGTTGATGACATTATCTTTGGGTCAACCAATCAAGAGTTTTGTGAAGAGTTTGCCAAGATGATGGACAATGAGTTTGAAATGTCAATGCTTGGAGAACTCACATTCTTCCTTGGACTCCAAATCAAGCAATTGAAGAATGGCACATTCATTAGTCAAGGCAAGTACATCAAAGACATGATCAAGAAGTTTGATCTACAAGATGCCAAGTCAATGTCCACACCAATGGCAACCAATGGAAGCCTAGACCCCGATCCAAGTGGCAACATGGTTGAACAAAAGAAGTATAAGTCTATGATTGGTAGTTTACTCTATGCAACCGCATCAAGACCGGACATTGCATTTAGTGTGGGCATGTGTGCTAGATATCAATCCGATCCAAGAGAAAGTCACCTCAAAGCAACAAAGAGAATTGTGAGGTACTTGAAGGGCACACAAGATGTTGGACTATGGTATCCAAAGGGATCCAAGTTTGATTTGATTGGATATTCGGATTCCGACTATGGAGGGTGCAAGATCAATAGAATGAGCACAAGTGGCACATGTCAATTCCTTGGAAGGTCACTAGTATCATGGTCTTCAAAGAAGCAAAATAGTGTTGCTCTTTCAACCGCCGAAGCCGAATACATTAGTGCGGGAAGTTGTTGGACTCAATTGCTTTGGATGAGGTCAACCTTGAGGGATTTTGGATTCTAATTTGACAAAGTTCCATTGTATTGTGACAATGAAAGTGCAAGAAAGATGACCCAAAATCCGGTTCAACATCCAAGAACAAAGCACATTGATATAAGGCACCACTTCATGAGAGATCATCAACAAAAGGGTGACATTTATATCATGGGCATTGGCACCGAAGATCAACTAGCCGACATATTCACCAAGCCACTTGATGAGAAGAGGTTTTGCATGCTAAAGGGAGAATTGAACATTATTGACTTCTCCAACTTGAGTTGATGCACCCCACTTATATGACATGCCTCTCCTTCGACAAACCCCAAGGTAAAAGTTGGTTGTCATGGCATTCATATTTGCTAAGGACTTGTTAGTGCATCTAGCCATCATGCATGCTCACTAGGCTCATTCATGAAAAATCAAATGTTTTCAATGTATGTGTGGCACCACTATTGCTTTGATTGGTTCTATGAACTAGTGGTGGCATATGACATGTTTATGTGCTTGCAATCCTAGTGTCAACTCTAGAAAATGAGCTATTGATGTGTATTCTAACATGGTGCAAGATAACCCTTATGCATATGAGGTGTGAAAAAGCTTGTCCTTGGTTCGAACTTGAATACATGGAAAGGCAAGTGATCTAGATAAGACCACATGTGATACTTTGATTGACTTGATTTCTCTCATTTACACCTTTTTGGTGATTGTTGACAAAGGGGGAGAAATAAGTCACAAAGATGTTGGAAAGGATCACACAAATAGGGGGAGCAAGCTCATAGACTATTTGTGCATTTGTATGTGCATGATCATAATGTGATGTTGCATTGGCAATCTAAATTCAATATACATGATTGCTTGGTGTATGCTAGTTTTTGAAAATTGATTGGTGTTTGACCAACTAGCATGCATAGGATGTATCTAGACAAAGCTCACATTTTAGCCTATAATGTTGATCTCATGGGGTATGTTGAGTTTTTGATGAATGTCTAGATACATGATGCTAAGAACTCCGATGGTTTCACGCTTCAAAGGTCCAAATTCTAGAACCTTAGCATCTCTTTTGGTATTAGTGTCTCTCCCCAAGATTTCTATCCATTCATATGTGCCAACTTGATCCAAACACATGGAAGCACATATGTAGGGGGAGCTACTACTACCAAAACCGAACCTTGAAATGTTTGTCCAATCCTTGATTCATGATCAAAACTCTATGGGCAAGCAATTCAAGTTCAATTGAATTTTATTTCATATCTTTGTGAGTTTGGTTGTCATCAATTACCAAAAAGGGGGAGATTGAAATCTCATGTTTGGTTTTGGAAATTGATGACACACTTGTGGACTAATCCTTTGCTCTAAGTGTGTGACTTAAGAAAGGATTAGGTGGATGACAAGGAGCATGATGATCATGAACATGGACAATGTCGGTGGACTTGATGGATCGCCAAGCTCGGTGGATCGCTTGAGAGGAACCCGAGATCAAGGCAAAGGTATACTTGATAGGGTTTTCCTTTCGGTGATCAAGACACGATAGAGCGTGTGATCACATTATAGGATAGATAGCCGACTATCAAGAGGGGATGCCGCGACAATCCGTGCATGAAGTGCTTCTAGGTCCAATTGACTTGCATATTGCATTTAGGACATGAGAGCACTAACTCGATCTTGCCTAACATCTCGACGTGCTAACATTGGTGATAACGTGGTCATCTTCGACGGTTGGCAACCCATGGCAAGAGGCGAAGCAAGTTTGAAGCAAAGAGCAAAGAAGAAGAAGAAGATGCAACAAGCTTCAGGTGACCTGACGCCGCAAAGTGACGGACGCATGCACCGGTGGCTCCGGTGGGTGCGCTCGCGTAGAGCCCCGCAGCCGGTTTTGGCCGGACGCAGGGATCGGACGCAGGACCGAAGCTTCCGTGGTCGACCGGACTCCCGGACGCGCATGGAGGTGGGTGCCGCCAGGCCCGAAGCTTTTCCGATGACCGGACGCGACGACTCGCGACGACCCGCCGGTGGTTCCGCCTGCGCGTCCGTCACCCCGCCAGAGCAAATTTTTTGGAGCAACGGCTCCATTTCGAGAGGAGCCATATATATACTTGGTTGGCTGGTTCCTTAGGCTCTCTTGCACATTTGAAGCTTCCAACTTGCTAGTGAGCATTTGATACTCCTCTCCACTCATCTCCTCACCTCTAACTCAAATTCTTGGTGAGATTGAGAGTGATAGAAGTGCATTGCATTGCTTGGTTGCATCTAGAGCACTTCATCCTTGGAGAAGCCGCGGGATTCTTGTTTCTCTTGGGAATTTGCCCGGTTCCCTAGCGGCTTGGTGCAAGAGGTGGTGTTGAGCTCAAGTGGAGCTTGTTTGAGGCCACACCGGTGGTGATTGTGAGGGGTTGTTCCTTACCCCACGGGAGATTTGCGAAAGGAGCACTAGTGGATTGCTCGTGGCTTGTTGGACCCTCTCTTGTGATTGTTTGCTTGAGCGCCCATAGGGGTTTTGGCACCGGCCATTAAACCTTAGCACACGTCAAGTGAGTGTGTCGCCTCAACGGGGACTAGCGTCTTGCGGCAAGCACGTGAACCTCGGTGAAAAATCATCGTGTCAATTGTCTTTGCTCGTTGGAGATTTCTTGTACACGGTGATTGGCCACAACCTCTACTCAACAACGGTGGTATTGTACTCTAGCTGCCCTTTGCATTACTTTGGTAGTATATCTTGTTAGGGTGCTTAGTTTGAGTAGTGTGCTAGGTTGCTTAGTCTTGTTAGCTCCTAGTTGGTAAACTAGTTAGACTTGCTTGTTCACCTAGGAGTAAACTAGCGACGTAGCCTCTTTGTGTGAATTAGAGACAATAGAATTGACTTGTGGCTTGCTTAGCTAGTTGAAGCATTGCTTATTTGCTACGCCATCTTATTGTCTAACCCGGTGCTTAGTGTTGTTGCAAGAATTTTTAATAGGCTATTCACCCCCCTCTAGCCATTAGGACCTTTCACCAACCCCCTCCGACGGACACCTTCCTAGGTCTCGCCTCCTCGCTTGCACAAGTTGTCCTTTCCAACGTATGATGGCAAGGGAGGATCCTCTCCCATGGATCAACCGCTGCGAGCAATTCTTCAGGGGACAAGGTACGCCAAAGAATGCAACAAGTCCGGGTATGCTTCCTATCATCTCACGCTGGGAGCACGCAGAATGGTACATGAGGTCAGGTCCCCCAAGAAACCGTGGCAGGGCGATTGGGCAAGTTTCGCCCCAAGATGTCATCGAGCGCTTCACCAAACAACGGGCGGAACTGGGTGAGCCGGGCATCGCCGAGGAAGACAGCACCGCCGATGAGTACACGGAGCAAATCCTCGCGCGACGCGGCACGCGGTGTGCCACCGACGACAACGCGCCAGAACATCTACACCCGGATTGGGCGAACCGCCAAGACGGACGTCGAAAGATGAGGATCCTAAGGACATGGAGGCTGCCATGTCCGCCGCCAGTAGCGCATTTGCGACGCCCTCACCATCCTCTACAACACCGGCAACCAAAGACAGCGAAAGGGCGTGGCGGGCACCGCGCAGACTATCGGGCCGCCCCCAGCGCCCCTTCCATCGACGACATCGTGAACGCTCCGCCATTCAAATGGTCGACACCGGAGGAGATGACGGAGCGACGCAAGGCGGACTTCGCTCAATCAGGACGCAGCCGCGCACGGGGACACAAGTGCAAGCACCTTCTTGACATCACGGTCCTCAACGACTTCACACCGACGACTGACGAACATCTCACTTAGCGGACGTCAAAGAGGAGCCACCGACCGGTATCCTCCTGGGACCCCGACTCTCAGACGTGGTGCTCATTCTCTATACCGCTGGTAGGATCTCGTGCACAGCGCCAACATCATCGTCGACTGGAGCAACGCACAACTACATCGACCCCGTGGTGACCACGACACAAGCCCTGACTCGCCTGCCAGGCAGGCTCGATCACCACCGGCACCGGCGCCACCGACATGCCGGTTGCCACCTTGCGTGCCACTACGCCGACGCCGCCATCTTCGACATCGACGCCACATCATGCCACCGGGCAACGATGTCGACATCATCCTTGGCATGCCCTTTGGCCGGCAAGCCTCGACGAGGACGTGGGACTTCGTGGACACACGAAGCCATAGTACTACCGCCGACGGCTCCGCTCCACCTCCTCGCCAGAGGCGCCCCCCCCGCTTGCTCAGGTCGGGCATCTTGCCGGCGTCCCTGACACTTCCCTCTCTTGGGAAACGCTCGAGGCAGCGATCGCTTTGACCTCACGACACGCCCATCGCGTTTTCGCCCGCCTTCGACAAAGCCACACACTGAGGACCAGCACCAACGCCGACGCCCTCGACGTCACTACGGCGACGCCGCACCAAAGATGGACGCCGAGGACGGCCTACTCCTCTCGATGGCCGCTTCTACCTTCCAAATCCCCACCCCACGGCCGCGCTTGCCGGAGGCCTTACTTCAGTGGCGAAGCCAGAGGATCTAACCTCCTCACCTTGGGAGCATACACGACAACCGACGACAGCTTCACCAACCGCCATCCTCGCTGGGCGGTATGTGGCCGAGGCGCCACCATGTCGGCCCTACCAGGGTCGCCTTCCTCGATGGCATGGATCGCCTCTTCCTCACCGTCGACAACGTCCACATTAGCTACGATGCCGAGAGGGGCGCCCACCGGCCTCGCCCTCTCGTTCGACGCCGGCTCCTTCATGTACGGTACGATTATCTTTAGGCATTTTGGTATGCAAGGGTATCTCATCTATAAGGGAGACCCTTATTAGAAAATAAATAAATAGGATATGCTTGTAAAAGGTATTCCAATCTATAAGGAAACCTTTAGAGAGATTGCTTGAGATACAAGTCCCACTAGCCGGGCTATAAAAGTAAGGGGTCTCTGAATCTTCTTTGGCAACAAGCAAATAAAGAAATTTATCCCAATCTCCTCCCCGCTCCTTCCCGCGTGCCCCCCTCCCTCACCGCCCCCGCCGGCTGCTGCTGCGCTTGCCCAGCGTGCCCGGCCGCCCAGCGGCCCGGCCCGCCGCACCGCCGCCGCCCCACGCCCATCATCACCACCTCCCCTTCCTCCTCTCCGATCATCACTTGAGTGTCAATTCCGGCCCAATCTAGCGGGAATCGACAACCGAAATTTCTATGACACGGTGGCTTACGTAACCAATTTTAGCCGGATCCGCCTTCTCCCTCCCGACAAATGGCGAGAACGCTACGCCGCCACCGCCCTCCGCCACACTTGCCTCGGTGGACACACTTCCCGCACGCTTGGGAAAAAGCACATATTTTAATAAAAATAGTAGTCAAAATTCTATTTCAAATCAAAGAAAATAATAAGACAAAATATTTGTAGCACTTTTTTTATCGTAGAGTGCATGAAAAATTCAGACATGTACATTCAAGGGGCAGTTTATTGAATGTTTTATTAAATAACAACCTCACTATCTAATTTTCCCTTTTTATATATGTGTTCCACTTTTAGTAATAGAGCTGACTTCAAGCAAATTCAAAATGACGAAAGTGCCCGTAAGCCAACATAGCCCCAACAACCACCACTTTTTTTTTTTTTTTTTTAAAAAAAAGAAACTGGAGGGGTTTGCACCCTATAGTGCTTTTTTTAATCAAAGGAAAAACAAGTACAAGAACAACTACAAAAATCACAAGGCGTGGCAAGGATTTAGGAAACAAAAAAGTGTGTGTGGGGAATAAGAGCTAGAACCGAGGCTAGCCAAGCTTTTTTACGTGAGAACACCTTTGGGGAGTCAAAGTTGTTGGAACCGACACTTCGGGCTCGAAGCTCGCTCCTCCAAACTTCGGCACACAAGTTGGCGCCTCCACAAGCCACCGAGTCACAACATATCCCGGCCTTGAGCCTAACCCATCTCAAAAGACTAACCTCGATAGGTGAGGACCGCCACCGCCTTATATGTTGTGCTCCCTTTCATCAAAGCTTTATATGTCGTGCTCCCCATCATCAATAACCGATGTGGGCCTAAGCCCAACAATCTCACCCGTAGTAACACATCATCCCGACTCTTTTGGTTGTTGGTATTTGATAAGCCTACGTAAATATTTGTAATAATCCGGGGACGGATACCGGCGAGCACTCACCCTTTGCGAGAGGGTTTAATATCGAATCCATTGGGGAAACGGGTGAGGAACACTATGATCTAATCTTAACCCGCAGTAGCACAAGACTTAAGAAGGTTGAGAGAGTGTAGAGAGGATTACAAGATATCTAATTCTTATCTCAAGAAGCCATGTTAGTATTATTCTTATGAGGACGTACTCAAAGGAAAGCGAGGGGACGAAACGTGCCATCCTCCAAGAACTAGGTCCTACGGTCCTATCCAATGGGAAGTGGAATCCAAAGGAATCAATGGTACCGTCACTACCACCTAACTACCACGCCCGAAGGTAGGGTGCATCTAACGAGATACGAAAGTGTCCAAACAAACACCACGTTTACCTCGCGAATATTACCCTAATCTAGTTACCCAGACTAAAGCACTCAAAAGAGACTCGTAGACCAATAAAAATAAGTATAACAATATTACTTACTAAAAGAAGAAGTAGATTACTAGAGTAAATTCCAAATGTTGATTAACTTCCACCGAGGTACAAGTATGGAGATAGCACCGACAGGCGGCACTTCCTCCGTCCCTCCCTCTCTCTCTATCTCTCTTGTTCTAAAGATTAGAACTAATGAGTTCTAATCCTCTCTTGCATACTAACTCTTCTAGTTCTAGTTCTAGTCTAAAACTAGAGGGAGACTTCGGGGTCTCACACGTTGATAATGAATGATAATGAATTAGGGTTTAGCCCCGGGGTCGGGGGTCTTCTTATATAGGCCTTGGCGATGAACGATGACCATTGGATCAAACCGACCTCCAATAACGGTGTAGATACAACCTCAAGGTCGGTTACAAACCGACCTAGAAATCTGAGCCGACTGAGGGTCCCACCGGGCGGCGGCCTAGATGAGCTTTGGCGGCCGCCAAGGGTTTGACTCCCCTCGGCCTCTCGTTCCTTCGGGTGTCTTCCGATATGTTCTAGAGTGTTTTAGTCCACATTTTGGGTCGAAAGTTACTTCACGGTCAAGTCTTGTCATCGTATGGGATGTAAACTCCGAACTTTCTCCATTCTTCTCTCGAATTTATCTCGTTAAGTCCCTCGATAATATATAAATCACCAAAACTCATGGAATTATATTAGTTTATGTTGATATTTATTTTAAGCCCTTATTCATATTTAGTTGACTAGTAATATTATGCTATAACAGGTGTCAACAAGCTCCCCAAACTTCTTACCAAGTTTGCTAGTCCCTAGCAAAGCCAAACTTAGCAATGGATCGGGAGTTGCTACAACGCTTTTCGCCTCCAAAGTACACATGCCTTCAAACCATATTTCTCTCCAGATAAGAATAAAACTTGCTCAAACTTTAACTTACCCATATTACCTTTTAACCATGGGAGCTTATAGCCTTTTTCTTTGGATCTTG
>JADLZK010013202.1:0-72805 GCA_015847255.1 Hyparrhenia diplandra | reverse complement strand
GACCGCCAACAAGGAGCTTCCGGATTTGTCATCAAGGTGCCGATTTGTTTGGAGACCAAAAACCCACCTCGAGCGGCGTGTGGGGAAAGGTGTAGGCATTAGTGTACTAAAGTACACTAAAATAATAAAAGAATAGAGGAACGAGTATATTATTAATCATCACGAGTAACAAATACAAGTTCCTACAAAGACAAGCGCCATGATTAGCCGGCGGCCATCTAACTTAGGTGATCAGAAGTCTCCATGGTTCCCCCGGGCCTCGCAAGGCTCCCAGCTTAATTAGCCCCCTATGATGTAGACCACGGAGCACCTCCGATTGCCGCCGTGGTCATCGCCGCCGATCTTATCTTCACGCCTCCATGCATGTGTGTTGGTGTAGATGTGGATGGCATCGACGTGTCCATGGTCTCGCCGGTCCATGAGCCGGTAGAACGTGGGCTAGAGCTGCTCGCCCACGCCGCCATGTCGCTCGCCTCGTTGGAATCGAACGACACATGTCGATGTAGTGGTAGAAGCACTCACAGGGTCGGTGTAAATCGGATTGACTTGGACTTCCTCGGCAACGTTGTCGGGGTACACCGTGGAACTTGATCGTAGAAGTAGTCGAAGTAGTGGATGAAGACCGGATAACGCCGTGGTAGATGATCGCATGACGCCGTACTCGATGACCAACAAAAATCTTCTCGCTTGGTCATCGATGTACGCCGCACTTGAACGCAGATGTACACGGCGCTTGACGAGAGGTACGCAGGTCGATGTAGAAGGATGCACACACACGTGACTCAGACGTGTTGTGTACCTCGCATAGCTCAAACGTGCATTCCAAAGACGTGGCTTTGGCTTGCTTGCATCTCATGTTGTGTGGAGTCCCGTACGTATGCGTGCTGATGCACGCACAACGGACTGATGCATGCACAACGGACGTCCTTGGCTCCCGGTTCGTATGCACACGACGGACGGTCGCGCTGCACTTGGACTCCAGGCCTTTTCCATCACGTATACCCAGTAGCCGCATCAGGTGCCCGGCATCTGAGTCCATGGTCACGCCTGTCGCTGCCGTTCATCGACTTATGCAACCATGCAAGAACTGACAAAGGCATAGTGTCGATGTTTTACGACCGAGAGCCTGCCACGAGGTGAACCGGGCAGTTTGTTCGGGCCTCGATGAACCCGAGTCCGGCGGTTTGTTGCGCACCGACATTGAGAGCGGGGTTTCTATATCGGGTCTGCCTCCCTCGATCGTGATCGAGTAAAGACCTTTACGCCCAAATGGGCGTGAGCCCGCTTTTTGATTGATGGGGTCACCGAGAATCGGCCGGTGGAAGCTTACAAAGGCTTGATCGCGGGTCAAGCTTGTGTCGCTAACGCGCGCATCCGCTCGTGTTCCTCTACGAGGTGTTCCTTGGCCGCCTTTTATAGTTTAAGGAGCCAAGGAACTCGCCACGGTCCTAGTCGGATACAGAGAGGGTTGTCCGTAGAGGGACCGAACACCCGAACTCTAAACAAGGTAACCCGACTAGCGCTCTATCCTAGTTACAACGTAAGTCACCGTAGCTATGCTTCCATTGCCTTTCTGAGTTGTTTGTGGTCGCAGGCTAGGACGTAACCCCCGCGAACAACTCGGGTAGAGTTCTTTGGTGGTCCCAGATCCACAAGCCCCCGAGCATCTCAAGGTCGAGTCGTGAGAGTTGTTTCTCGCCTCTCGGGCTAGGGCCTTGATATGGTCTTCAAGATCATCTTACGGAGTGCAATTTTGAAAAAGTGCACCCGTAGGGTGTAGCCCCCGAGCTTCTTGCTTTTTGGCACAAAGGGGTCGGAAGGTCTTTGAGTTCTTCTCCTCCGTCTCGAAGTTCTTTTCTCGCCGTCTGAGCTCTTCTTCCTTGAAAAGGAACCTTGTCCCGCAAGCCCCCAAGCATCTCGTGTTTGAGTCATGAGAGCCTTCTCGCCTTCTCGATGAGGCTTTGATGCGGTCCTTGTGGTTCGCACGGTGTGCACTTTTGTTGAGAAAGTGCACTTGTAGGGTGTAGCCCCCGAGCTTCTTGCTTTTGGCACAAAGAGTTAGAAGGTCTTTTGAGTTCTTCTCCTCCGTCTTCGAAGTTCTTCTCGCCGCCGGAGCTCTTTGAAAAAATCGTGCCCCGGTATCCCGTGAGCTCCCGAGCATCTAAGAGTACTTTTTGTAGATAGAGGTCTTGGAGGTTCTTCATGCTTCCCGCTTTTGACCGTGTTCTTTTTCCGTAAGGATCACGAGTCACAAGGCGCTTTTTATCGCGCTTCGCTTTCTCGAACGCCTCGCAT
Organism: Hyparrhenia diplandra; assembly: GCA_015847255.1. Classification (NCBI taxonomy): domain Eukaryota; kingdom Viridiplantae; phylum Streptophyta; class Magnoliopsida; order Poales; family Poaceae; genus Hyparrhenia; species Hyparrhenia diplandra. Next base: position 70,510 of record JADLZK010013202.1, on the reverse strand, counting down.
GGCGCCATTGCCATAAATTCCATGCCGCGTGATTTGAGGTGACCGCTCCTTTTGCCGGTTGCCTCGCTTTTTGTGGACCCGGCCTATTGGCATGCCGATTTTTTGCCTATAAATTGAGTCGCTTTTTGCTTGTTGGAAAGCCTTAGCGCTTTTTCTTCTTTCGCTGCTTCTTCTTCCTCTTGGAATCTCCCCTTTCTCTCGTAGGGATAGCTTTTTCAAGCTTTTGATCCATGGTGGTGGCGTAGTTTAGCCGACCCAGCCCCCCAAGGCCGCCTTGAGCCTTCCGGGGTTCTTCCGTGAGTGAGGGATGTTTTGTGATTGGGAATAGCGGCGGTGCTATTCCTCGCAGCGTTCCACACCGAAAGTGTGAGAAGTGAGTGCGGGATGTCTTGTGATCTAAGATGATCCCCTCTCCTCCTTCGCTTTTTCTTGGTGTGGGTCGTAGGGTTCTTTTTGGTTGCCCTCCCGAGCCTCTTTTTTGGTCCACTTCCTCGCCGCTTGGTAGACATATGCCGCCTTCCCAACCGGTATTGGTCACGGCCATGTTCGGGGAAGTTGTGTCCGTTTGAGGAATTGCTGAAGATGATGCTCTTTGGGGGTGCTTCCTTCTACTCTTTGTGAAGTTGAGCGCCCCTTTGGGCTCTTTTTCGTCCCCGCCGCGACATGGTGAACTCCGGAGCCTTCTGCAGAGGGTTCTTATTCGCCAGGTCGTCTATCTTGAACCTCAACACCTGTCGCCGCCGCCGCCGGGTTCTCGACGAGCCGCCAAGGGTTCTTCGGGATCGAGTTGTCTTTGTAGGAACCTCTCGCTGCTACGATGGTGATCAAGAGGAGTTTTTTGTCTTCTTTGTATCTTGTAGGAGTTGTTTCATGTAACTTGTAATCTTCAAGATATTGAATAAAGAGATCTGCTCTTTCGATCTTTCATCTTGCGCTTTGAATGATTCCGACCGCCTTCGTGCAGACTTGTTGCAGTTTGTTCTCTGCTTGCTTTTGTTGAGTTCGTCCGGGTTGTTTTCCTCAGACGTCTTGTTGAGAAAGCGCCTTTAGAGTTCTTCCTTAGGCTTCTGGCTCTTGTCTCTCTTCTTGTAGACTTGTGCCGAGTAGTTTGGAGTCTTGCTGTTCGTCATCAGGGTTGTTTCTTCTGATGATCTAGCTTGTCCTCCTGTAGGCTTGCTGGAGATAGAATAGGATCTCGTCCTTGTGCGCTTTTTGGGTTGTTTCTTCCTTGGCGCGTCGGCCGGCCTATTTATAGGTCTTGTCGTAGTAGATTGGAGTCTTGCTTCAGTGCTTCAAAGTTTTTTCTTCTGAAGTATCAGCTTGCCTTTTTTGTAGACTTGGCTGAATATAGATTTGAAGTCTTCCTCCTGAGCTCCAGGGTTGTTTCTTCTGGAGTATCAGCCCGCCTTTTCTGTAGACTTGGCTGAAGATAGTTGTAGAGGCTTGCTCCTGGCTTGTCGTGGTTGTTTTTTTTTTCGACAAATGACTTGTGTCTTCTTTTTGAGACTTGTCATGTTGAGTGGAGGCTTGCTCTTGAGTTCCGTAGTTGTACTTTTCGAGTATCGCCTGCCTTTTTGTAGACCACCAAGGTGGTGGAGTCTTGCTCCCGGGTCTTCGAGAGTTGTTTTTCCTCTTTCAGCCGCCTTTTCAGACTTGCAAGATGATTGGGGGCGTGCCCCGAGTTGCCGTGGTTGTTCTCTTTCCTCGCATGTGACTTATGTCTTCTCTTGAGACTTGTCACGATGAGTGGAGGGTTCCTCCGTGCCGTTAGGGTTTCTCCTTTAGGCCTTCTAGCGTTGTCTTAGACATACTAGTATAATTTGGTGGAGTCGTGCTCCGTAAAGAGTTGTTCTAACTCGGGTTGCCGCTTCGGGGCTAGGAGCTCCCATGCTGTCCCAAAGGACTATCACATGACGCCCCATGGGAGGGTTCTCGGTCCGGCCCATTTAAGTGCATCAAGGACCGAAGGTCAAGATGGTTGGGTTCCTATTTCATAACACTACAATCCATCTTGCCCGGGTTTGGGCTGCTCGCTTCCGAGAGACTTGTGTGAGACGACGGGTTTCTATTTCACAACACTACACGGTTCACGCCGATTTGAAAGGCCGTCCGCCGTCATTGGACATAGTGGCACTTTCTCGACCTCGATGGCCTCTCGCGACCTAGACGGGCCGATCCCAACGCCCTTCTTTTTTTTCAAGAGTCGGTTCACGATCTTCCGCTAGGATTTAAGGTGTGGACGCTATTCCGAGCAAGGACGCCGCGTGGTTCCACCCTTGAATTTGACCTCCGCTCGTGGTCTGGGTTGCCTTCTTTTGGTCGACTTCTTCTTGTGAAGCGCCAATTCGGGCTATTTGTTCATCTCCCTTTAGGGAGGCATATATGTAGCTTCGCTCGGGGCGACTTGTTTTGGTTGAAGTGCCCTGTAGCCACGTATTTGTTGACCTTTTCCTTTGTTGGATGGTCCGTAGTTCTTCTCGCTTGATCTTCTTTGTTTTGAAGTGTCGAGAGTTGTTTTTTGTGTTCTCGCTTCTTCTCTCGCCGCCTTGAGTTCCTCCCGATTATGGATAGAACCTTCGAGCTGGCTTATGTGCCAAGAGTTTCGATTTCTTCTCCTTGCATGGTCATCACCGTAGGTTCCCCGGTCCGAGTACTCCTTTGACGATGTATGGTCCTTCCCATGGGCCGAAAGCAGTTTGTGCTTGCCTTCCGCCTTTTGATTTCTCTGAGTACTTGATCTCCCGGGTTGAGTTTTCTTTGACGTGTGCTTTGTCATAGTGCCTTCTTAGTCCTTGCGATATCTTATGCTTCTCAAGGATGGCATTTGATCCGACCTCTTTCTCGCACGATTTCTAGTCTTCTTGTCTGCTTCTCCTTCTTCAAATTGCTCGATCCTTGAGAGCTCCATATGAGGTCCTCCGGCCGGTAGAACGGCTTCTCGACCCATAGGTTAGTAAGAAAGGAGAGTAGCCTCGTTGCTCACGATTTGGGTTCTCGTGCCCCGCATTTACTTTTGGATGTTCTTCAATCCATTTGGCTCCGTAGTCTTTGAGTTCTTCGTATAGTCTTGGCTTTAGTCCGCAAGGATGAGTCCATTTGCTCTTTCGACTTGTCCGTTAGCCCGAGGATGTGCCACAGAGTCATAGTCTATTCGTATGCCACAATCTTGTGCCCAATCTTCGACTTCGCCGTGAACGGTGATCCGAGGTCGATGATCCCGCGGGCATCCCGACCGCATGATCTCTTGATGAACTCGACCGCCTTGGTGGAGCTGTAGGTGACCAATGGCTTGTATTCTATCCATTTGGTGAATTTATCGATGGAGACGAAGATATATTCGTATCCTCCCTTGGCTCTTTTTAAGTGGTCCGACTTGATCCAGCTCCCCAAAGACGAAAAAAGGCCATGATGGTGGTATGCGTATTAGGTTGTGAGCCGGCATTATGCGCTTGTCTTGCAAACATCCGCATCCTTTGCATCTTTTGATGAGTTCTTCGCGTTTTGAGGGTCATTGGCCGCAGTATCCTGCTCAATGCTTTTCCCACGAGGATTCTTGACGCCGCGTGGTTTCCACAAAGATCCGTAGTGGATTTCTTGGAGGATGTCTTTTTCCTTCTTCGTAGCTTATGCATTTGAGCAAGACTCGATGATGCCGCTCTCTTGTAAAGTTTGTCCCCGATGAGCACGTAGTTCTTGCTTCTTCTCTCAAGATCCTCGTTGCTTCAGCCTTTGTCCTCGGTAGCGCCTTGTTTTTGATGAAGTTAATGATGTCTTCGATCCAGGGAGTTGTTCTCAAGACTGAGAGATTATCATTACTCCATTTAGAGCCGATTGCTCCATGTTGTCTTCATCCGGGTTCTCCTTGATGGATGGCTTTAAGAGTTCTTCGACCGAATACTCCCGGTGGGACTTGGGCTCTGGCCAATCCGAGTTTGGCTAGCACATCTCAGCCCAATGCGCGCATCCCGGAGCACGTGTAGGATTTCTAGGCCTTGGAAGTTCTTTTTCCAGCTTGCGCATTTGCACAAGAATAGAGGCCCATGTTGTCCTTTGTGCAGTCCCCCAGCCTTTTGTTGACTTGATTGATGACAACAAATGAGTCGCCATATACTTGAAGTCTCTTGATTCCCGTGAGTTCTTGCTATCTTGAGGCCGTGGATGAGTGTTTCATATTCTCGCCTCGTTGTTTGTAGCTTGCCACATGATTTGCAAAAGACGTACTTGAGTTGTCTTCCTTCCGAGATATGAATAAAATCCCGCCCCTTGTCACGCCCCCACTTTTAATGGGTTAGCATCACACGTGTTTGCGCCAGATCACGCCACAAACACGCCTATTAGTAAATGTATAATGGTAAAATGTAAATAATAGTAATCCGAGCTTAATAAATATAGGATAGAAAGGGGCTTACAAAGGGCGATGAAGGGTCACTGTGCCGGGTTACAATATCGAGTTGGCCAACCGAGAAGCGGTGGGTTAACTATGACACCGCCCGCACTCCACAAAAGTGCACTTGTGCATGGATGAAACTGGGCTTCAACGCCCTTCTCCTAAGCAAACACTTTACTTAACTCCTACGATACGCTATCCTCTACCTTGTCGCCGATCTTACCTTCACATGTGCCGATATCCGTAAAATAGAGGGGTGAGTACAAATGTACTCAAAGAAGTCCCAACCAGGGGTTGTAATTATTAAGGGTTTGGGCCCTAAGCGTAGTCTCTAAAACTGCTCTCGCTAGTTCCCCTGTTGTCTTATATCATCGCTGCCATGGCAACACAGTCGGCCATCATCAAAGTGTATATCTAATCATAGATGTTCAAAGCCTAGCACTTGCCCATTCCAAGGACGTGGCTATTCGAATAGATTTAAATAACTCAAGTAGAGGTGTACAAATTTCCCCACACGATAGGCACCGCTTTTACCACCTCGACTTGGCTCAAACAGCCCAACGAGATTCCGCACCCGCTTGGATGCCTCCCCGATATATTGGTATAATCCTCACCACGACTTCTGGGGTTGGAAATGGGAAGATCACTTAGCATCCCATTAGCACATAGCATCGCTGAAGATCACTTAGCATCCGCCAACTCATAAGTTCGTATACAATATCAAAGCGCCAATTGTTTTACGTGGAGGATCACATAGCAACCACGCCAACCCGACCTCGAAGATCACTTAGCATCCGAGTCGCCCCCGATAGATCATTTGCCTACGCCGCCACCTTGGCTCCAATTATACCTCAACCCAACGGGTGTGGAATCAAGCCGTCCCATCCCTGACGCGTGGTCAGACGTAATATTACACTAGGTAGAAGGTCTATGAACCGGCCCATAGGGAGGCGAGCATCTCTCCGCGGGATTCATCCCCGATTGTGATTGGTCCACCTCCATGTAGACTATCACCACTCACCTTTTTGTTGGGAAGGTTCACATTATTACTTAAGTTAATCCAAGCAAAGCCTAGCGAAGTCTCACGCACATAGCCCATGAGTACTCCCACACCCGCTTGCCCCGGTTATACTTATCTTAACATCTTATTGAACATTATAGTAATTAGGTCGGTTAGGGGGGTAAGGACTTGCCTGGGAGGTTCTTACAAATCGGCACCCAAGGCCGAACGTCTCTAGCTATCTTCGGACGGAAAACTCCTAATCGTGTCGATGTAGAACTACTTACAAGATACGTTGATAACCTAGCTTGAACTAGAGCAACCAAAACAAGCATAGAACATTATGGTGGCAATGGGTTAGATGCATAGAGCTAGATTTTAGAGGAATTATGGAAGTCGCTTTCACACCTAAACGGAGTTAGTATGCATGAGATATGAATTTTATAATATTAATCCCTAATTAAATCATTAGGTAATATTATAATATAATTTTATCATGTAATATTATTGGAACTAATTACATGATAAAATTCGATAAATCAAATAATGAATTTACAAATTTTCTGGAAATTTTTCTAATACGGAAGGTCTACTTATAATATTCTCGCGGTACACAATCCGGTGACCGTAGCAATTTCCTTCGCATACGTAAAAGTCTATCCACACGCGGGTGCCACGGGTCCACGGGACGCCACTCCGGCCGATACATCAGCGCCACGTGTTTAATGATGTTGCTCTAACGGCCGCGGACGGAACGGACTCAAGCAGGGGCGACGCAGGTAGCTCCCTCGCTGGTCAACGCCTGACGCCGCTACGACGAAAAACGCGACGCCAATCGCTCCCTCGCCGCCACCGCCCCACGGGCGCGCCCGCCGGATTTCGCCGGGACGCCTTGCTCTGCCTAACCTCGCCGCGTGGTCCCGCTTCGACCGCCCTCGTAGTCCCGAACTTGGTGGTGTCGGGTTACGGCGACGGAGGGGGACGCCTCCCACGGCGCGGCGAGTACGGGTGGCTCCTCGGCGGCGGTACCTCAGATAGTCCTACACCACATCACAAAGAAAGAAAAAAGGGAAAATCGAAAAGAGGAGGAGGGCAGCGACCTTTTGACTCACCACCCGACCTCGTCGTGGCGGAATCGCCGAGAGCACCCCGACCCAGCCATGGCGGCGCGGCCGATTTGGGGAAACTCGATTCCCGCACCCGAAAGAAGAGAGGAGGGAGGCAGAGTGAAGGCGAGCACCGCGCGTTCCACTTTCGTGGCGGAGCTCAGGGAGCAAGATGGCTCGGCCGATTGAGCCCCGAGTGGCCCTATTTATAGGCGCGCCACGGTTGCTTATCGCCCGGCCCGATATTTCTCCTCGACGCCGATCTTTTCCGGCAGCCTTTGCGCCGTGCTTTTGCGACCTCCATACGCTTTGTCCCTCGTCTGCCGCCCATGGCGCCGTGCAGCTAGCCGGCTGGAGCCGGCGGCCGGGCGCGCAGACATTGGCGGCCGGCAAGCGGCGCTGCGCGCCCTCGTTGTGATGGCAGCGGCGCGTGAGCTGGGTCTGGCCGATGTGATGGCTCAGCGACCGCTCTCCTCACTATGCCCGCGGTCCACGCCGCCATGCGCTCGTGGCGATACAGCCGGCGCGGGCGCCGGGCGGTGTCCCCTTGCGCCGGGTAAAGGTTGGCATGGCTGCCACCCACGCCAGATGCGCTGACGCCGCCCCCCGTGTGTCGCCGTGCTCGTTGTCTCGCCGGGCGATGTCCGCGAGGCAACCTGCGCGAGGGTCGCCATCTCTAGGGTGCCGGTACACGCGGGCGGGCAGCGCCTCGGCGGGCGCCGTGCCGAGGTCTTCGCCTCCAGCGGGAGGTGGAAGACGATGAGGAGACCGTGGGTCCCGGTTGTCGGTGGGAAGGAGAGAAAAGGGATGCGGACCGGGCTCGATCTCTTCCCCGGGCTCGCGCTGTCGGGCCTTGGGCCGGCCTGTTGGGCACGAGGGAAGGAAAGGGAGAGAGAAGAAAGGGCCTATTTTGAGGGCCGAAAGAGAAGGGAGGGAAAGAGGGAGCCCGATGGTTCCCGGCCTCCAATTCCTTTCTTTTCTATTTTCCCTTCTTTTCCTATTTTCTTTTTACTCCTTCTCTATTATTTTATGTGGGTCACATATATATATATATATATTATAAATATTTATACCAAGTACATGTATATTCTCATGACTTTCATCCTTGAGAATATTTATTTAATTGTACCCATATAAATATGCATATATATATATATGTGCACATACTAAATTTGTCCCTCAATTTTATTATCTCATGTGCACTATATATTTTATAAATATTTATATAAGCACATTTATATTCTCATGGGTTTCATTGTCGAGAATATTTATTTATTGTGCTTATAAAAATATTCATATATATATTTGGTACACACAAGTTTCTAGTATTTGATTCCTAGAGAAATTGTAAATCATTCTCATGCAATATTTTCCATAATTCGAATCTAGAACTTACCTTGCATCCTTGGTCACCATAAAGCTCACAAGCAACAAGCAAGGAAAACCTAATATTCTAGATGGTGACATGCGTGTTTTCGAAAAACGGGGTTTTGGTTTGGCGGAGAATAAATCAGGTTTTAGTTGTAATTCAAAAGTTCAAATTTTTAGTGAATTTTAAAATGATGCAAAAACACGGGTGTTACACTCCTCGCTCCCCTAGCTTCAACGATCCATCGAAGTACATGTTCCAATGCTTCTTGGTGTCGTCGGATATGGGTTGTTGGAGCTCTGGCCCATTCTCGCTATGAAGTCCGGAAGTGCCCGGATTTGATTGCTCTTCTTGGGGTGAACTCTAGGTTCAATGCCCGAGTTCTACGCCCATTTTGATATGCGCCCCCGCTGAATCTCTCGTTCCTCGGGATATCGCCTAGTGGTGAGTCGGGCCACCACCGTGATCTTGTGGCCGCCGGTAGTGTCGTAGCTTCCTTGATGTGATCAGTATGGAATAGAGTAGTTTTTGCACGTGAGGGTATCGAGCTTTAGACTCGGATAGAACCTCGCCACGTAATAAACCGGCCTCCGACTTTGCCGATGTGTCCGGCTCTTCTTTCCACGATGATTGCCGGAAATCGACCAATCGTGTTTGTTGATGCTATGTAGAGCAAAGTTCTTTCTGATCCTTTGGAGGTCTTAGGACTGGAGCTGACGTAAGGTATTGTTTAAGTCCTTCAAACGCCTTGTCTGCATCATCAGTCCATTTGAACTCTCCCTTGGTCTTGATTATTTTGAAGAAGGGTAGTCCTTTCTCTCCAAGCTTGGATATAAATCGCTGAGTGCCGCCATGCACCATGTGAGCTTCGACGCCCTTGACGCTTCTGGGTTGTGTCATCTCGTAGATTGCTTTGATTTGCTTTGAGTGAGCTTTCAATGCCTCTCGCATCGACCAAGAAACCGAGTAGCTGCCCGATGGTACTCCAAAGACGTATTTGGTTGGATTGAGCTTCCATTTCCACTTGTTGAGGTTTTTGAAAGTTTCCTCCAGTCTTGAATCGAGTCTCTCTCGTTCTCTTGTTTTCACCACCACGCCGCTTCACGTATGCTTCGCATTTTTGCCAATCGCTCTCCCAAACAAGTCTCAGACGCTTGATACGTTGTTCTGGCGCTCTTCAATCCGGCGACATTGTTTTGTAGCAAAGAGGGCACCGAAGGGGGTGATAAAAGAGGTTTTGCTCGATCTTCTTTCTTTAGTGCGATCCGGTGGTATCCCGAGTAGCAATCCAAGAATTATAGTAGAGCCGATCCAGCCGTGGAGTCCACTATTTGATCAATCCTTGGTAGCCCGGCGGGGTCCTTTTGGCGGCTTGTTCAGTCCGTGTAGTCCACACACATGCACCAACTGAGGTGTTCTTCTTCCGAACCAGAATCGGGTTGGCGAGCCGCCGATGTAGGATTTCTCCGATGAATCCCGCTACGAGTAGTTTCGCAATCTCCTTCTTGATGGCTTCTTTCTTTTCTCGTGAGAACCTCCTTAGTCTTTGCTTGATGGGTTTGGATCCCATGTTGATGTCGATTCCGTGCTCGCCAGCCTCCTTTGGGACACCGGCATGTCCCGCCGTTTCCGTGCGCGAATATGTCTCTGTGTTGCCTTAGGAAGCCGGTGAGCGAGTTCCTATTTTGAAGATAGGTGAGCGCCGATGATCGCCGCCTTGGATGGATCACCCGCCTGCAGGTCGATGTGCTTGACGCCGCTTCTTCCGGGGAATCGACCGCCGCTTGGCCGGTATCTCGAGTTCTTCCGATTTGTCTCCTCCGCCATCCGGGTTATGCGTTCCTTTTTTCCAAGAGCTCTCCGCCTTGTTTGCAATCTCCACGGCTTGTACATCACACTCAAAAGCTTTCTTGAGGTCTCCTTTGATGGAGAGAACCCCAAATGGTGCCGGCATCTTTAGTAGAAGATACGAGTAGTGTGGAATAGCCATGAATTTTGCGATAGCGTGCCTTCCCATGATGGCGTGATATGGTGACTCGAGATCCGCCACTTCGAACTTGATGTATTCTCCTGTCCGGTAGTTGGATGGATATCCAAATGTGACCGCAAGGTGACTTGTCCGGATGGTATGGTCGCCGTCCGGCACTATCCCATAGAAGGGAGTGTTGGAAGGAGCGATTAATCTGGAGAGGTCTAGTCCCATCTTGTCCAAGTGTTTTCGAGAATATGATGTTCAGCCCTCGCTCCCTCCGCTGATCAACACCTTGGTAATAGTTACTCCAGCTATCGTGGGTTCTAGTACCAAGGGATACAGCTCGGCGTTGCCTACACTTGTCCATTGATCCTCCCCGTGAATTGAATCGGGTATTGGGACCCGCTTGAGGTAGCGCGGTGTTGCGGGCTCGCTGCCATGATTGATCGGAGTGCCGCCTTGTTTTGTCTCTTGCTCTTTGATCCGGTACTCCGCAGAATATGATGTTCAAAGATCTCGTTGCTTTTTGAAATCTCCCGTCTTTGGCTCTTTCGGGCCCTCTTCTCTCGTTCTCTTGATTGTTCCCCCTTTGAGTAGAGTTGTTTCCTCCCTTGTACTTCTTCTGGAATGTAGAACAGCTTGCCGAGCGTGTGCTGAGCTCCAGGGTGGTAGATGCAGGGTAGGTCTTCTAGCTTGATATTGCCTCTGTTTCTGTTGCTGCTGTTGTTGTTGTTGTTGAACCTTTGTTTGTAGGGCTTCTTTGACTTCTCCGCCATTGCGACAGTGTTGTCTGGTCCTCGCTTCTTTTGCTGCTGAGAGTTGTTCTGTTTCCTTCTTCGACCTTCCGAGTTCTTTCTTTCTCGAAACGATCTCGGTTCTTTCTTCAGCTCCGATCATCTTCTCAACGGTAAGCTTGAACCGCTCGTTTGTCCTCGGGTTGTCTTTGTAGAAGTCTGAGAACTGCCATCTTGAGAAAATTCTATTGCCGAAGGCGTCTATCACTTCTCTTTCGGTGATATCATGAACTTGGGATCTCATCTCCCCAAATCTTCGGTAGTAATCTCTCAAGGATTCTCCTTGCTTTTGCTTGAGGTTTTTCAGTTCAGCCTGAGTAATAGGATGGGTGATGATTCCTGCGAGTTCTTTGCCGCACGCTTTCTCGCAAGTCTTCCCAAAGATCCGATTGAGCCCTCTTCGATCTTGTCGAACCATTGGAGCGGTAGAGCCTCTAGGGCCATGGGAAAGAAGACAGCTTTTGCGTCATCATCTCCTCCAGCCAGCTCAATGGATTGCGAGTAGACTCTGAGCCATTGTCTGGGCTCTGTTTTCCCATCGTATTTTGAGTGGTTTGAAGGTTTGAACCGGGGTAGCTTGACCTCTTGCGCCTTTTTCGCGAAGCAAGGAAATCTGTCAGCTTTCTTTCCGTTCTTTCTTCAAGTCTTGTTGAGGTTCTTCCTCCTTTTGAGTGAGTTCCAAAGCAGTCGATATGTTGACTCGCGACGACTTCTTCGTCGGCTCGGTCTTGGGGTGGGGCTTTCCCTCGGGGGTCTCTCGGTATTGTCTACCATCCCTCCGAGGTGGCCCGGAGTTCTTGAATCCTCGGCCGCCCAGCCTCTCGAAGATGTTGGACCGACTTCTGGGTGCATGAGAGCTGTTTGCCTTTGACTGTGACGTTCTAGGATCTCTTTTTCACGGGTAGCCTTTGCAAGGCCTCCATGATGAGCCTCTCCTCGTCATTTAGATCCGGCAGCTCTTTAGGGCAAATCAATCAACCTTTGTAGCCTTTCCCCGAAGTTACTTGTTGGTCGCCCTCGCCTTCTCTTTTTCGACTTCGGTCTTTTCGACGGCAGATCGGCTTGATACTTGTTCATGGCTTGCATGCGTGCATTAGCTCGCTTGGCGCCCTCCCTTCCGCCTTGTTTCTCTTCACCTTTCTTGACGTTGATGTTCTCCTTCGTCTTTAAGGGTTCTTTCGTTCGCCAAAATGTTGGATAGGCCTTCGTCAGTGGACCTGATGTCAGGGGCATCTGGACGGTTAAGCGGGGCGCGAGCTATAGCCACCATAAAGATTTCTTTAGCGGGTGTAGTCTTGGGCCGCCACTCCTTCCGTCCAGGGTAGATCTCGCGATGTTGGTCTTCCCTAGTCATCTCCGTTGCCCCGACGGCCGGCTTTGATGAGGGTTCTTGGCCAATGGATGATGCACTCCTCTCGAGGTCCTTGTCAAGATAAGCCAACTTTGCGCGCCCTCCAAAGGAATTTCCAAATTTTCTCTTCAAAGTTGTCTTGGCGCCCCTTGAATATGTGAATGCTGAGTTGTGTAGTCCGCTTGGGAACTGGAAAGGTAGTTTGACTGGTGTCGCAATTGTTTTCCGACCTCGCCTTCTTTCTCTGAGTCGAGGAAGCCTTGTTCGAAAAAAAGTTTTCGAGTTGGAGTAGCTTCCCTTGTTTGAGCCGGAGTAGGAGCCGTGCTCGGAAGTTGCTCTTGAATTCGCACTTGAGCCCCCCGGGTTGTCCACCTTCCCGAGTCGGTTTCGGGTCCGTGGTCTTCTCAAGGGGGTCTCCCGAAAGCAAGCTTCAAACTTGTTCTCCGTCTTCGAGGCGGTTTCGTAAGCGCCGATGCCGGAGCTTCGACGAAGTTCTGGTTCTTCGGTTTTGGATTCCTCGATGATGTAGCTTCAAGTCTTGCCGTGCCGCCGTCCGATCTCGCAAGCCCATGTTCCAAGATGATTGTCCTCCTCGCCGGCGAGCTCATGATGTCGTGGTCCGCCGGACTCTCGTGCTGAAATTCGACGAGCCCCTACCGCACGCCGGTGCCGATGTTTTACTTACCGAGAGCCTCGCGCACGGGTGAACTGAGCAGCTTTGTTCGGGCCTCGATGAACCCTCGAGTCCGCGGTTTGTTGCGCAGCCTAACATTGAGAGCGGGGTTTTTATATCGTGGTTCCGGGCCCTCGATCGGGGGATCGAGTAAAGACCTTTACGCCCGATCGGCGTGAGCCTGCTTTTGATTGATGGGGTCAGCCGAGAATCGGGCCGGAAGCTTTTGCTTGATCGCGGGTCAAGCTTGTGTCGTAATCGCTCTTCGTTAAGTGTTCCCTCTACGAGGTGTTCCTTGGCCGCCTTTTATAGTTTAAGGAGCCAAGGAACTCGCCACGGTCCTAGTCGGATACAGAGAGGGTTGTCCGTAGAGGGACCGAACACCCGAACTCTAAACAAGGTAACCTGACTAGCGTTCTATCCTAGTTACAACAGAAGTCACCGTAGCTATGCTTCCATTGCCTTCTGGGAGTTGTTTGTGGCCGCAGGCTAGGATAGAACCCTACGAACAACTCGGTAGAGTTCTTTGGTGATCCTGTATCCACACATAGGTAGATTAGAATTAGACTAGATGCTCACCCATGGTCGACATGAACGTCATAGCCTCGTCGTAGGATGAAGATGCTCGATGAACTTCCACCCAGCGGCCGGAGATGAACTTGTGGCTGGATGGTGTACGTGTCCCACGCCTGAACTCCAAGTCGAAGAGAAGCGGCCTCTCTCTCTTGCTCGGCAGCCTGGCGGCGTATGGATGTGTGTGTTGTGTATCCCTCTTCTCTGGAGCCCGGGGCTTGTTTATATAGGCTCAGGCCTAGGGTTTATGGTCCGGCTCCCGAGACAGTTTGTTGGCCGCCGCGAGATATCCGGAGCTCGTGCTTATCTCTTCCGCGTGATTATCCCGACGCGCTCTGGCTTGATCGGCCAAACAAAATATCTTTGGCTCGTAGGTATCCATCAAAAGCCTTCTTCGTTAAGCCAACGTTAAGAAGAAACTCTAATAATTCATATTTTTATCACTATGCTATGTCAAGTCAACTTAAAACTTGATCGCTTATTTGTGTCATTGTCAAGAACTGTGGTGATGTTGTGAGTTATATGGCTCTTCTCATTTTCTATAGTTTAGTGTGTTTATCATTTTTGAGGATACCGTTATCATAGATTTTGATCGTTATCGTTCTATTGTCCGACCGACTATATCGTTTTCGAAATTCCCGGAATACCGGCGCCGTATTCATTTCCGACAATATCGTATCGATTTCATTTTCGAGAAAAGAAAATGAAAGTGATTTGGCCTCCTTTCGATCGTTTTCGACCGTTTTCATCCCTAAAGGTGAGCCTCATGCTTATCCACGTGCGGCAATTTATCAAGATATTTACTGCCATATACGAGTCCATGACATATGGACCCGGCCGGCTAAGTGGGGGGTTTTTGATTGCTTCTCATGCCGAAGCAAGTTCAATACGTAGGCGAGTCCTCTCGTTTTCCAGCCATTCTCGTCACCGGTACGTGCCCGGCTTGAAGTTAGAAATATTATGAACCTGATATAGTATATACATGTGTCCTTCTATTTATTTGAAATAGTTTTACTTATGTGGTAAATTATAATCATAAATACATATATATGTGTATAAACAGAAATCTTTGATATCTATGTTATCAATTTCGCCACACCTTAATTTTGTTTCGTGCTCCGCTACTGCTTGCTAGCTTAGCCTTGCACGTTGACGAGACGCACGTACTTGCATGCATGCATGGCGAGGCATCTATATGTATATGTGGTCTTGCAACACACACACTCAGTTATCTCTAAGCTTGCACGTTTGTGTCTATCACAAACGTATATGTATATACGCCTTTGTATATATATATATATATATATATATATATATTTTTACTCTTAGTGACGTACACCAATATATATGGATTTTAATAGCACAAAAATCCATCAAACAAATGCCCCCCTGAAGCCACCAAGAGGAGTTTGGATGGCGCAAAGCAAGTCCGAACTCATCTTGGTGAATATACGTGCAACTCGAGATCTCCGGGTGCAACAAGATTCAAGATATTCAGCTGCAACAAGAATCGAGATTTCCGGGTGCAACAAGATATGCCGCCCAAAATTCGTTGTGGACTCCTGTACGTACTTAGAGTCCAACTCTTATCCACGTACCCAAAAGGATCCTATATATACATGCCTAGGATGCGGCACGTATCCCCTCCATCGCAAAGGAAATCAGTTCCCCACGAAGGCTAACATCAGCCCGTCGTTCGTCTCTGCCGCCGTCCAAGCAGATCCGTCGAACACACAGGCCAGCAACTAGCGCATCGAAGTAAGATTTTCTTCCTAGCTTGCCTCCTTGTTAACTTGTTCACCTCATATGTTAACAACTTGCATGCTCGTGATGACGACAGCCGTATGGGAGATTGGTCAGGGCTTCAGCGCCGCTCCCAGCGAGCACGCGATGACCCCGACAAGCAAGATCGGAAGACTCTCGCTGCCGCGCGGCGGCAGGGACTTTGTTCAAGGTACCTCCAAATCTCGTGGAGAAGCTGGTGGATCGAGCAACCCTCGCCACGAGGAAGGCAAGTCCCATGGTCATCGTGGGGACCGGCGTCTTCAACGTCAAGAGCGGCCGAAACCCCCGGTCGAGTAAAGTTGCAAGACGACACCGATAGCGATGCATCTCTACCACCTCTTCGCCGGAAGAACTCCGGCCGTCGGCTTGGTCAAGATGCCTCCCGCCGGAATGAATTGAAGCCCCGCGGCGATGAAACGGCTCAATATCAGATTGAGTTTCGTGAGCCCTGTCAACCCAAACCTCTCCAGTTGGTCTTGAGCAGCGACAGTGAGTCCGAACTGGACTCAAATCCCGGATGACCACGTCGTGGAGGATGAAGTCTTTGTGCTGGCGCTGGGTGCTTCCAAGAAGACTACACTGCCGCAACCATCAAAAGTTGCAGAGGTATATCAGTCTTGAAATTCTCATCAATAATATATACTTATATTTTTTTTTTGGACGCAACCTGACTTGCATCACACACTACATTTTAATTTATTTTGTTTTACACAAGGCGAAACTGGTTCACTCCCGGCTACTGGCACAGCCAACCAATCAGGAGCTACCTTCGATGAGAAACTTTCTCTTGCCGATTATGCCAAACATTCAGTTTCTTTTACACTTTTTGGCACACTTATCAAGTTTTCATGAGTGAAGGCATGGTGGTAATTTTTTTCCGGCCGTCGGCTTGGTCAAGATGCCTTATCAATGTCCCCGCGGCGATGAAACGGCTCAATATCAGATTGAGTTTCCATGAGCCCTGTCAACCCAAACCTCTCCAGTTGGTCTTGAGCAGCGACAGTGAGTCCGAACTGGACTCAAATCCCCGGATGACCACGTCGGGAGGATGAAGTCTTTGTGCTGGCGCTAGAAGACTACACTGCCGCAACCATCAAAAAGTTGCAGAGGTATATCAGTCTTGAAATTCTCATCAATAATATATACTTATTTTTTTTTTTTTTTGTTCACAAGAAACTGGTTCCGGCTACTGGCACAGCCAACCAATCACAGGATTCCAATGCCAAACATTCCTGATGAATTTTTTTAATAATCTTATCAAGTCTCCATGGGATGGCTCAGTAGGCGAGTTGTTTAGCTATTTGTTCACAGACTCCAGAGGATTCCAATGCCCTGAAAGTTGCCCCCAGCGTTGCCCCTGGTTGGCTCTTATGCCATCTCCAGTTGTGGCGCCATCCTCAGCTGGCCGTAGCTCGGAGCCGTCGGCGACCGCAACAAGCCTGGCTGCGCCAACTGGTGCTGCACCCACGTTACACCAAGATGCTGAAGCCGCTGAGCAAGAGGACAGCCCTGCTGATTTGGTTAACTCGATGCCCACAAAAGGTAACCATGTTTGCTCCTCTTACTTTTTTTTTTGCGAAAAAAGAAACTTTATTAACGATTAAACAAAGTCATTACAAGCAATCGACTCAACAAACTCTGGGAAAGAAGAAAAAAAAAAGACCTGACTACTACTAGACTTAATAGCATGATGAACAAGATGATGTGCAGCATTGTTCTGATCCCGGCTAATCTTGATGACCTTGACCTGGCAAATTAGCTCCGCCATACGTAATCTAGCTTCTCTAATCGTCGACCAGTGCAGAGAACGATCAGGATTGTCATTCTTCAGCTTCTCAGCAACCACCGCACTATCTGTTTCTAACACCATTGGAGAATCCGGCCATCTCGCTGCCAGTTCAAGGCCTTCTCGACATGCCACTGCCTCAGCTTCCTCTGCATCCCCGCAATGCCCCAACAGACGCCAAGCAGCTAACTGTACATGGCCCTCATGATTTCTGACGATCACCCCTATTGCTGCTCTTCCAGAATCAGATAGATAGGCACCATCGACATTGATTTTCATCCATCCTTTGGCGCGGCAGCTGCCACTTCTTTCTGACCTGACGAGCACTTGCAGAGGCCCTGCTACTTCCAGTTAGTGCACAACGCTTGCCCCTGTTATCAGCTTGGAGATTTGTATGATTGCACTGAATGAGGGCGTCCATATAGCGGTTAAGAAACATCACGGATCCCTCAACTGAAATCTGCTGACCCGCCTTTAAAACATTATTACGTACACCCCAAGAATGCCACAAGAGCATACAGAGAATTACCCATAACTTCCTTTGAATATTTGCACATTAGGTCCAACAGCCATTGGGGTCCTGTAAACCGTAGATCATTCTCCTCTGGGAGAGCCCAATGTTCTCTCGTGGCATATCTCAAGGCAGCTGCATGAGGGCAACTCACACAAGCATGGAAGCAGTCCTCATTATCTTGTCCACATAACTCACAAGTTGGGTCCTGCACAATATGTCTGTAATGTTTGTTAGCCTGAGTGGGGATGCCATTGTTAGCCACCTTCCAAGCAAACACTTTCACCTTTTCAGGCACATTGATGGACCAAAAATCCTTCCAAACCTTTCTGCCGTCAGTAGGAGTAGAACTGGAACCAATTGCACCTTCATCATGTTGCAGTCTCATGGCTAGTCTGTACGCACTTGGCTAGTCTGTACGCACTCCTGACAGTGAACAAACCCGACTTCTCATAATTCCATCATAATTCCAGGCCACATAGTCCTGGCAAGCAGTGTGTGGAATTTAATTTTCATAATTTCCTCGGCATCAGCCGGATAAAAGTATCTACGCACCAGTGTCTCATTCCAAGTTCTTGCTTCAGAGTCAATCAAGTGAGCCACCCGACAGATCCTGCAATGTCTCATACTTCCTACAGGTTTCATATAATGAGGCCAGGGAATCCAGTTATCTCACATGTTATAGGCTACAAAAATCACCAATCATTCTGACTTGCAGCCCCTGAGGAGATTGATGAAGACAACACTCCTCTTTCAAGGGTAGGAGTCTTAAAGAACGAAGAGCGTGTACATCTTGAGCTGGTAGCTAAAGCTAACGAACTCAATGACACGCTGGAGATAGTTGGCAATGCTCACGTTCTCATGAACAACTCTTTTATGCAAGAGCTTCCTCAAGACGATGGCGTCCACGCCAGTTTAATGGACCTCCAAAGCGTATTGAGAACAGAACCTTTTGATCACAAAAAGGTGATACGCTATATTAAATATGTGTCTTACTGGACCACCGCTTACGAGGAGCCGCTCGAGGCGGGTTTTCTAGTGTCCAAACAAATTGGCACGCCTAGTGGGACATGGTTCTCCTCCTATCTCTGCTTGCTTTGTGGTCGCCGGATTCGTCTTCGCCATCCTCCAACAAGCACAGCATGTTGCATGATGGTCCTTTGGTGGAGCTATCTTAATGAATGGTCCCCTTCTCGCAGGAGGACCATCCGACGCCGCGGCCACCCAGAGTCCGGCCTGATCCACCCGGGCAGTTCGTGGTGCCGATCTTCTGAGCGACGGGAGCACGACTTGTGGAAACCAAGCCGGCGGCCTCCCGCAAAGTCCAAGAAGGCTCATCCCATGACGAGTCAAGAACAAGCTACAGAGCCCGCGCGCGCCGTCGACATCAAGACTCCACTACCGATCTCCTTCGCACGCACCCTCCAAAAGAGCGGTCTTCGAGCATCGCGAGAAGACCTACATCCACTAGACGCAAGACCCGGCGCCTTCCAAAAGGTCGAGTCCAAGAAGGCGCAGAAGCGAGCCTTCGCTAAGGCTAAGAAGGAGCGGCGCAACCTCATCCTGGAGGCTCGCGCTCTCCTGAAGAAATCTGCCATCGAGGAGCTCAAGGGAGATGTATGCACAACACAACAACTACGCGCCAAGGCGAACTACAGGCGCTGCTAGTATTGCGGCTCTTCAGCCGCCTCGCCTCGCCTCCAACACAAGAAGCACCGGGCGCCAACCGTGGAGCACACAGAGGTGGAACTGCCGGAGCTTTAGAGGTCAAGCTCACAAACCTGCGCAGTGCAAATGATGTACGCTCGCCGTGCATCTAGCCCACACCCTTTGCGCAACTGTAGGAGGAAGTACCGCAAGGTACAACAGCTCCAGCATCAAGTTAGTGACGCATCGCGCCGCGCTGTCCTAGAAGAGGATTGGTCCTTAGATGTGGAGACCTCTGTCATAAGGTGTTCAACTACTCCAAAGACATCGAGTAGCCATACAACTTGTTCCCTAACGAGTGGGTATATGAACCTTCCAAGATTAAGCATCTCGTGAGGCGCACGATCATGCGGGAGTATTGGAAGAGGCGCCGCACGAACAAGCGGCCCTACCTCGTCGGTCCAACAATGGTCATCGACAACAGCATCCCGATCCGACCGACAGGATGGGTCCCCTCGCCATATGTCGGCAACCAACGGCGCACCCTCTCCAAGCGCCAATAGGTATGCACTCCTGCAAGCTGAACCTTCTGCACCCCATGAAAGGAGCATGCAAGAAGAGCTCCGCCAATTAAGAGACCAGGTGACCGATCCTGGGAGGAGACTTCAGGCTGCGCCCGAATCTTCCTCAGCCTGATTTAGGAGCGGGACGGAGAGGCGCGCGCCAAGCTATTGTCCCCAACACGAGTGCCAAACCTTGGCGGCACGTCGTCGTTCTCCACCACCTACGCATTGAGGGTATGTCCCGCCACCTCCGCGACGGAACACGTGGGCGAGGCGTTATGACCACGCTGCACCTCCTCGCGAAGACCAACAATGACGCACCTCGGGTGCCCCATCGGTCGGAAGGGTACCTCCAGCCCAAATTCTCCAAGGCAGGACGCCCGACGCTACGGCCGCTGCGAATCGAGAACGCCAATCGCAAGCGCTCAACAAGGGGTGCCGTGCCGCCCCAGCATCACGAGCGCCACCACAAGCCTAGCACGTGCTAACAAACAACCAACGCAGCGTGAGGCGGCGTCGGAGGAACCGACATGCACTCTATCGTGAGTTGGAGGAATTAGTGCTGCAGCATACTCAAGTGCGCATCCGGCCGACGGCTAAGTACATCAAGAAGATGGGAAGATTATGTTCCGCATGTCCCCGACCTTGAGAGCAACGAGAGGTATAACTACCTTCTCCAAAGATTGACTCCTAAACCCCCGTGAAGGTGCGAGGTGCCGAGGGCCAAGCAAGGAGGCTGCTTCTACACAAGAGCGTCCCGTCACTATTTTGAAGAGAGGGGGATCGCGTGAAGCCACCCCAAGCATAGCCTCGTCGAGAGCACCGATGAGTCACCCTCAACCTCGCCATCTCGATGGAGGTTGAGAAGGCGTCGTCTGTACGAAGCGGCGAAGCCATTGCTCCAGCACAAGCTGATGATGCAGCCACAATGGATGAAGAAGCTTCCCAAGTAGCGGAAGCATCAAAAAAAGACGTGGCCATGTGTGTCACATTAACGACACATTTGGAGCGTAAACGCGATGAAAAATGGGTTCCTCCCCCCAGTGACCCATGACTTCACCTATCCTTCGATGAAGAGATTCCGTGAACCCGAGGGCCAACTTCATGAGCACCTCCCAACCTCGCAAAGGCATCAAGGTGATGGAGAAACCAAACGTGCCCATGGCTGATGGGACAACAAGGGCCTCAACTACTTGTCTCCCCATTACTGAAGGAAGGAAGGCACTTTCCGACGGTGACCCAGCCATGATGTCGGACATATCCCCAAGGCGATACGATGATATAGCCTCACGACTTCCTCAAGATACCGAAGAGCTGCACCACATGGCGGGCGAGCTTAGCCGAGCTAGTACTCAACTTAAGTCCATTGCGGAACAAAAGTTGAGGGCAAGCACAGCTGATGAAGAGAAGGAATTTTCAGAACTTTACACCTGTAGTTCCGACTCTGACTCTGACTCCTCGTCATTGGAGGTGCACTCCAATGCACCATTATATGGTCATCTTGCTCGCTCTATTCCTTCAGAAGGAGAGCATGCCGGCGATGTCAACATCGCACCAGCGCACATGGCAGGGGAAGATAACACCCAAAGAGGAGGCCTCGAAGAACAAGTACGCCGCACAAAGCCGAGACGATCAAGGAGTTGACGACAAGTTCGACAATCTAGTCGGATTAATAATGGCTCTAAGCCAAAATGTGCACAGCCAGGCGGTGCTCAACCACCTCAAGAGGACCCATAGATTGAGGAAGTAGAAGGCATAGCGAGTGCTTGTCCTGATCCGCGGTAGAATCCCTCAGCTTCGGCAAGTGCTGGACTGCAACCATCTGCGCTGAAAGACTATCATGACATAGTCGAGGACATGGTGACCAAGAAGCTGAAGCAAATCTCGAATGAGAAGGCACCACTCTCTTGAGGGTGACTTGGAAAAGCCATATGAAGCATGGCATGACCTTGTGCCCTTCCCTGTTGGACGGCGACCGCCACAGTTCCGTCAATTCGATGGGACTGGAGATGCGAGAGAGCACCTTTCCTACTAAGAGGCAGCATGCGGTGACACAGCCAACAACTCGTCACTGCTATTGCGCCAATTCTCAGGTTCTCTGACTGGAGCGGCGTTCCACTGGTACAGCCGACTACTAGTCGGGAAAATCAGCACCTGGACCGACAAGAAGAATGCCTTCAAGAAGCACTTTGTGGCCATGATGAGGGATCTCTCCATCGTCGAGCTATCACAAGTGAAGCAACGACGCGATGAGGCCATCGATGATTACATCATCCGATACCGAGATAGCTTTGTGCGTCTGGTGAGAGACATGCACCTCAAAGACGCGATCGGAATGTGCATTCACGGAATGCTACAACACTAGTCGCTTGAAGTCTCTCAACGGGAGCCTAAGACGTTCAGCGAGCTGAGCTCTGCGGTGGCTGCCACCAAGATTGAGTTTGAGAAGTCACCGCAGATCATGGAGCTCTACAAGAATGCAAGCGTCTTTGACCCAGCTAAGCGCTTCGGCTCAACAGCGAAGCCCAACAATATTGGGGGCAAGGTGAAGGCTCAAGCGGAGGCAAATACGGCAAGAGTCTTCACCAACTCACCACAAGCCCCAAGCACTTTTCTTAGGTGCTAGGAATGAACAAAAAGAAACAAGGATGCGCCTTGATGACATGCTCAAGAACCAGTACATCTTCAAGCGAGAGCTGGTGAAAGACATGTTCGAGCAGCTGATGGAACATCAAGCGCTCAATCTCCCCGCGCTGACTCGTCCGAACCAGGTAAACATGACTAATAATCCTCTATACTGCCCATACCATTAGGTACGTCGGCCACGTGATCGAGGACTGCATTGTCTTCAAAGAATGGCTTCAAAGGGCCATTGTAGAAAAGAGGGTCAACTTGGACCCTGAAGCTACTAATCCTGACTACCACACCGCCAATGTCGTGCTGGTTGAGGCATGCTCTTCATCGGTTCATGGAGTAGAAGAAGACAGAGGTTCATGAGTGCCCTTAGCGCAAGTCGAGGAGCGACTAGCCCACATGATGCTGGAGAGGCCCCAAACGTCATCAACAGAAGTGCTTGAGGCTTCCCAAGGTGGAGCATGGACTCAGGTGCAACGTCGACGACAGCCCCATGGGCGTCCACCTCGACATCCTTTTACTACGGTGCCTACACGAGCAGCACCAGCACCAAGGCAGCTGGACCCAAGTCGAAGGCGCCTACCACCCTGTTTCGTCCCCAGGACAGAAGGAGATGCTCCTTTTCCACGAACAGGTCGTGTGCTAGCCACCTTGGCAGAGTACTGTCCCAAAGACTGGGGGCAGGCTTCGACTGAAGAGGCCAAAGGAACGGGAGAAGAGTCAAGTTCTTCCTCAAATGTGGCAACATGCAATGCCACTTCCACCGGCAACAATGATGGTAGCCTAAACTCCAATGAGCTGCTCACCACTAGGGAGCAAGAGATGCTCCACAATGATGTTGAGTTGGGCGCCCCCAAGGGAAGTCAACATGAATCTGCGAAGCGGGAGAGCTTTACAAGAGCTACCCCCCGTGAAGCAGTCAAAGGGAGACAAGCCTGCAAATGGAGGCCGCCACAAGAAAGGCGCCTGAGCAAACAAAGAAAAAGAAGAATCAAGTCGAAGACATCGACTATAACGTGGTCTCTCATCTAAAGCGGGTGCCCACGCTACTGACTGTGTATGACGCTCTCATGCTTGTGCCTGAGCTCCGAGAAGCCCTAGTAAAGGCGCTGCAGGAACCAGAGCTCTAAACACCGCCTCATCAACAACCCATTGTTAGTAAATGAGATCACGTTCGATGAAGAAGATGAGATGATAGAAGAGTGTGACCATAATCGTCCGCTCTATGTCTAGGGAAATATAGGAACGACGCATCTTCGCCGAATCCTTATTGACCCAGGTTCTGCCGTTAATATACTCCCCCTATGGAGTTTGATGCGGGCTAGCTACACGGTGGAAGACTTGGAGCTCATGGATGTCATCATCTGCGGCTTTGACAATTCCGGGAAGGCAACTTTGGGAGCCCTCACTGTCAAGATCCAGATGTCCACGTACAGCTTCAAGGTACGGTTCTATGTGATCGATGCTAACACCTCGTACTCCGCGCTTCTTGGGAGGCCGTGGATTCATAAGTACCGGGTGGTGCCGTCTACGTTGCATCAATGTTTGAAGTTCCTTGATGGAAACAAGACGCAACAACGCATCATCGGCAACATGTCGCCCTACACCGTACAAGAGGCGTACCACGCAAATGCCAAGTACTACTTCCCAGTGGAGCAGTACAAGCCTCAGCTCGGTCGAGTCGCTCCTGCAGCTGACATCGTGCTGAAGCCTGGTGCTCCATCAACATCTGAGGTGAAAGCCCTAATCATGCCATGCTCTCCCTCCAAGCGAAGGATGTCCCCGAAGTCCCGTAAGGCCTGACGGGGGCGGGTAGCATCCCTTCAACGTCTACATCCGCTCCTTCGTCGATGAAAGTGGGAGTGTCAGCATCGACGCCCATAACACTAAGGCCTACACGAAGACCCTTATTGACGTTGGGCTCCCAACTTAAGGGGGTCCTACCGATTAAGGAAGAAGCTAAGCCTGGTGCCTTGACCATCGGAAGCACAGCCGGTATGCAAAGAAGCAGCACGACTGCGCTTTAGGCATCGACAAGTCAATCCACACCGGCATCCAAAGGAGTCGTAAAGAAGAGGGTTCCTGAGATAGAAGGAGTAACGGGGAGCACCGAGCACCTGCAGCCCCCGTCATTGTACATATTGACAACCACCGAGTTGGAAGTATGGACAATTCCTGGTTATTCCTCTGCACCTAGCACCATCTTCTATAAAGTACCACAAGTACAACATTGTGACTTTGTACTTGAATCCATTAACTCTGATCTTAATGCAGATGAGGCACTAAATACCATGAAGGTTGAGTCTAGGATGGCTCGCCTGCTTGAGAGGGCTGGGATTGTTGTTGGCCCAAATAATAGAGTGCCACGACCGCCAGCCATATGCGAGCAGTGGCGGAGACAAGTAGAGGAGCTCATCAAGAGAAAATGCAAGACCCAACCTAGGTTCGGGCTTGGTTACCGCTACATCGACACCTCCGGTGAAGAAGAAGGTTCAGACAACACCAACGTTGTCCACCGCTTCACCATATCAACCACCACGGGAGATGAAGCTGGCTGCTCTTATCGCCCTCAGCACCATCAACACCCCGCAAAGATAGAGTCATTGGAAGAAGGTCAAGAACTGCATGTTACACCAGCCCCTCCACAACTTGAAGATGGAGGCCAACCCACTGTCGATGAACTCGTGCAAGTTAATCTTGGCACGGAAGAGGACCCTCGTCCCACCTTCGTGAGCGCTACACTTACAGAGGAGGAGCGAGAAGATTGTAGAAGCTTCCTGATGGAGTACAAGGACTGCTTCGCATGGAGTTACAAGGAGATGTCGGGACTAGATCCTAATGTCGCCACACACAAGCTCGTAATTGACCCGCAGTTTCGTCCCGTGAAGCAAGCTCCTCGACAACTTCGACTTGAGTTTGAAGACCAAGTCAACACAGAGGTTGATAACATGATCACCGCCGGGTTCATCAAGGAGATACAATACCCACGATGGCTCTCCACTATCGTCCCTGTGGAGAAGAAGAATGGGAAAGTTCAAGTCTGCATTGACTTTCGCTACTTAAACTGAGCTTGCCCCAAAGATGATTTCCCCCTACCTATCACGGATATGGTAGTCAACGCCACAACCGGGTTCGACGCCTTGTCCTTCATGGACGGGTCATCCGGCTACAACCAAATCAAGATGGATCCCATGGACGCACTTGACACCGCCTTTAGAACTCCTAGAGGCAATTTCCATTACACGGTGATGCCTTTTGGGTTGAAGAATGCGGGTGCCACCTACCAGCGTGCCATGACGCACATCTTCGGCAATACGATCCACCACTCCATCGAGTGCTACGTCGACGACATGGTGGTGAAAACAAAAAGTCGTAAAGATCACCAAGACGACTTACAGGCGGTGTTTGAGAGGCTACGTCGACACCAACTCAAAATGAACCCCCTCAAGTGCGCATTCGCGATTCGATCAGGCGTCTTCCTCGGCTTTGTCGTTCGATATCGCGACATTGAGATAGAGCCAAAGAAGATCACATCCATCCTCAAGATGGCGCCTCCTCAAGAGCTGAAGGAGTTGAGGACGCTCCAAGGACACCTAGCCCACATCCAGCGCTTCATCTCCAACCTGTCCGGGCATGTACAACCCTTCTCCAAGCTAATGAAGAAAGGGGCGCCATTTGTATGGGACGAGGAGTGCCAAAATTGTTTCGACAACATTAAAAGGTACCTTCTTAACCTTCCAGTATTGGCAGCTCCTGTGAAAGGGCGCCCTCTCATTCTTTATATTGCGGCACAGCCTTCCTCGCTAGGCGCCTTGCTCGCCCAACACAACGAAGAAGGCAAAGAGGTGGCGTGCTGCTATTTGAGCCGCACCATGGTGGGCGTCGAACACAACTACTCTCCTATCGAAGAAAACCCGGAAGACCATGGATTCTCCTCAAGCTTTGTACTTCTACGGATCTACTTCTTCATTGAATTCAGGTTCTTTATTTAATATTCTAAGTTCTCTATTTACTTAACTTCAGTATTTACTTTCAGTTTATTTATTAGATTCTTGCTTGCATCAAGTGCTCTAGTCTTTGCCACGCTAGAGTAGTAATCTTTAGATTAGGCGTGGTGCTTAGTCTAGCGGTTACCTAGAATTACACCCAATCCTACGGATAGTTGTGGTAGCCCTAGGTGGTGACAACCCTGACGGCCGACGTATTCCACCACGTTCGGGTTGGTGATTGTAGGACTATAGTTAGAGCTTCCTAGCCCCTTTCTCACCTCTTTCTGTGGCTAGTGTTGTGACGTCCCAAAATAAGTAAACCTTGGAGTATCTTTAATTCTTAGATCAATTAGAGACTTAGGACTCTCTTCTCTCTCTCCACAAAATATATAGTTATCCTTGGATAACCTTGACCCTTGATTAGTGCGGTTCGCGTTTCCCGTGGAAATCGATGCCTTGGAATATTCTTAGGTGAAGGCTACATCAGTACCCATGCGCTTGCGGATTTTTACGTCTTGGCGTTAATAAATACCAACACTCACACCACCTGGCCGGGACCCGATCTCGATGCGGTGCGCCGTGCGCCCCGAGCTCTTTGTCGCCTCTCTCCACCCTCGCATCCCCAACTACCGCCCGTAGTTGTCGCCAAGGCTACGGTCGATTGAGGTTGAAAGGTCCCTTGTGGTTTTTGGTAATTGAGTGTCAACACTAGGTGAACTAATATGTGTGATTGAGATAATACACAGGGGAGATTAGTTCACATGTGATGATGCAATGGAGGAGCTTATTGCATATGAGACATGACATGGAGTCATATGACCAAGGTGGTGAAGATCAAGACAAGGCTTGGCTTGATGGATCGGTTGCAAGTGTGAAGGGCAAGTCGAGGCGGTGAAGCGATGGACCGCGAGGCGGTGAAGCTTGGGCAAGACTTGGCGCCGGCCGGACCGACGCGGTGAAAGAGCAAGTGAGGTCAAGATCAATGGACCAATAGTGTCACGCGTGATGATATGAAGTGGATCATATCATTTGGTGATCGTGTTGGTGCATGTGTTGCATCGGCACTTGGAGATGGAGCGGAATGGAAATCGCAAGACAAAGGTATAACCTATAGGGCATTTCATTTCGCGGTCATTGGTGCTTAGAGAAGTTTATGACCGGGTTTAGGATAGATGGCCGTACTATCAAGAGGGGTAAACTTGTTTGCATATCGGTCATCTAGTGCCACTTGAGCGATCTAACTTTGCGATGTGTTAGGATCAAGTGGCGTGGTAAGAGCTAACTCCGCACTTGACGAAAATGGTTTCGAAAATGCTAACACATGTGTCGGGGTGTTCTTCGATGCGTCGGCAACAAGAATCAAGTGACGGAAGTCGGTTTGGAGCAAAGGCAAAGGAACGGCAACACAACGACGGATTTTTGCAGCTCGGAGGCGCGCCGGACGCGGTGGCCGGACCCGGCCGGACACATGCACTTTGACCGGGGCGCTCCGGTGAGTGGTTCCGTTCGGGGATACAGAGAGCATGTTTTCGGGTTTGTTCTTAGGGATTGACGAGACGCATGCACCGGAAGCATGCACCGGACGCATGAATTCCTGACCGGACGCATGCGCAGGGGTTCTAAAATTGGCAGGTTGGGTTTGTCGGTTCTGACCGGACTCATCGACCGGACTCATGGACGAGTCCGGTCGGCGCGTCCGGTCGGCCCGCAGGAATTGCATGTTCCTCCCCAACGGCTCTATTTTGGCTTGTGGCTATAAATAGATGTGGTGGCCGGCCATGGCTGGTTGCTGAGCACACTTGGGCCTTGGTGGCTTGTGTTGTGGTGCTTGAGAGCCTTTCCACTCACTCTAACTTGATAGTGTTCATCCGATTGAGTGAGTGAGCGATTCTAGTGCGATTGCTTTGAGAGATTACATCGTGTGGCACTAGGTGATCGTGTTGCAAGCCGGTGTGCTTGTTGCTCTTGGAGGTTGCCACCTCCTAGACGGCTTGGTGGCAAGAGACTTCGTGAAGCACGCAAGGAAGCTTGTGCGGTGCTCCGAAGGAGGATTTGTGAGAGGTTCGTGCTCACCTCGCGGGGATCGCGAAGAGCGACACTACTAGAGCGTGTCGGTGAGTACCTCCCTTGTGCGTGTGGTGTCTTGCGGTGCCTTGAGAGGCTCACTTGAGAGTGGTGTCTTGCGGTGCCTTGTGGGGCATGCCTTGAGGGGCAAGTGATCGGAGAATCACACCGAAGAACCATCTAGGTGAAACACCAAAGGAACCACCCAAGGTGTTGGTCGACACAACGAGGAATAGGGGGAAGTTGGCAAGCTTCCCGATACCTCGGTAAAAAATCACCGGTGTCAACTTGTCTACTCTTCTCGGTGGTTTGTATTCTCCAAATCACAAGCTTCGTATTTACATTCATATATACCTTGTGCTTGTGCTTGTGGAGTAGCTCTTGCAATTACTAGCTTGTGTAGCTTATTAGTTGCTTTGCTTAGTTTGTGTAGCTAAGTAATTTGAGCCTTTGGGTTAGGCGTGTGTCGCCTTGTCCTTAGTGCATCTAGTGAGCTTAGGATTGGCTTTGTGCTTTTGCTCATTAGAATTGTGTAGGAGCTCACCCTTGTTTGAAGTACTAGTGCATAGGTTTGTGCGACCTTGCAATAGAAACGGTTAGGAGCTCAAGCTAGGCTTATCACCTCATTTGCTTTGTGTAGGATCTTTTGTGAGGTGATTTAGAGTCATAGCTAGAGGGGTGAAGTCTTGGCTAAACGAATAGTTTCAATTCCGCATTATATTTGTTTAGCCGGCGCAATTAGTTTTAGAAAGGACTATTCACCCCCCCTCCCCTCTAGTCCCCATCTCGACCCTTCAGAGGTGCTCGTCATCGTTGATGTTGCCTCTGATGTTGAAGACGACCCCAGCCCGGCCTTCCCCCCCCTCCGCCGGCAGGCCTAAGTTTATGCGCTTGTGCGAGTTCTTTGATGAGGAGGGGGACGTGCGCTAACTCCATGCCTCCTGCTGCGCTGCCTCTTCGCCAACCCGGTCCGCGCTGCATCCCCCGGCGCCGACGCTGCTGCCCCCTCCGTCACGGGGGGCTGTTGGAGGACATCCGCACACGCGCAACCACCAGCAACGGCGGCACAGGAGAAGAACCGAGGTGACCCCGGCTGGGGCGAGGGGCGCGGATCCTTGAGGTGCTGGCGTGCTAGGTGCCCACCCAGTGCTTGCGGGGGTTGCGCGTGTGTCTGCGCATCACCGCCTTGGTTCCGTGCCTCAGGTGAGAGTCCCAGCAAAGCAACACCTCGGACCGCGAGTTGGGGCATCTCCACCTATCGACGCCGACGGCTTCACCCTTGTTGTGAACTGACGGCATGGGTGCTGTCATGCCCCGCGTCACCCTCGCCAGCGGCCGCGGCCTGTGACGACTTCACTCGTCGGGCTATGTTTCAGTTGCTTAGCGAAAGGCCACATCGCCGCCCGGTGCACTTCCCCGTCACACTGTCTTCTCTGCCTCAGCACGACACACCGGGCAAGGAGTTACATGCATCGTCTTCGTCGTCCACCCGGGTACCTTTCTACGGGCCAAGCACAGGAGTCACGTCCTGGTTCGTGCTCGCGCCAACCCCTCTCTGGTCACCATGCGGAGGTTGGCCACACGGCTATTTGCACTCCAGAGTCGCACATGACCCCTATCGTCATCGGGCAGATCCTGTGTCCAGCTCCTTCGATCGTTGCGGGTGGCGACCTGCGGCCCCCTTGCACGCTCCAGTTGTTGCCTCGGTCGAGGCAGGGGCTTGTGGAGGACGACCGTCGTCGACGTCGGGCCTCACACCATCGACGCCGGCGGCGTCGGGGCTTGTGGCCACAACAGTTCAACGTCGTCGCATCCCCTGGCTTCGCCATCGTATCCGATCCACTGATGGTGATGTCCGAGGGCGTGGAGCCTTACGCTCGGGTCGACCCGATGCTTGATGAGCTCGCCGCCTCCCTTGCCGCGTGCTTGCCTACTCCGGTCACCACCCCTCAACGGACCCGACTGGCGTTGTCGAACCGCTATCACTGCCATGTACCACCCGGCTCGCCGCGGCAGATGCGAGGCGCTGAGGAGGGTGGCGATCTTTGTGGCGACATGCTCCCCACGGGTCGGCTTTCCCCGCTTCCGGCACGGGAGGCGGATGTTGGGGATGCAGCGGCAGTGCATTCGGCTAACGCCACATCTACGATAACTCCCGTGCCTGTTGCCGGTGCACCTGTAGTGGCTTTGGCAACAACGCTCGTCGATGTGGCGGACACGTTCGATGTCACCATGGATGTGGCGGACACCTCTTCGCCAATCGGCCTCGCGGACTTGGTGGTGCTGCAAGGTACGGCCACGGGAGTCTCTCCAGCACCCCCATGCGCGTCGGCCCTTCCGTCTAATGTAGCTGTTGTGCCCGCCTGGGGTGTCTCCGTTGGGGACTCTGGTGTGGGTCGCTCAATTCTGGAACAAATTGAGACTCAGGTGTGCCTCCCCTTCCAAAACCCGCTTCTTCGTGATGGGCCGAAGCTGCGGCGCTCTCGTACGCCTATCTCCATTCACACGTTGAGGAGGAGCGCCCAACGTGACGCGGCAAGCACAGAATGTGCTTCTTAAGAAGCTAGGAATCCAGGTGCAGGAGGACGCTCATGATGTTGACGTTGAGGCCCGGTTTATACAGGCATTCCGTGGGGGATATGTCCTTCGGGAAGCAAAATGTTTTTCGGTGTCATGCTCGATGGGGAGTTCAACCCGGCCCTTAGACACGAACCACGGCCGGTGCAGGAGATGAGATGGCATGAGCAAGCATGCTACCCTTTTTGTCGCCCGGTTGAGTTTTATGTAATCACATTCTCTTGTCTCTTGGGTTCCGAGGTTCGGTAATCTTGCGACTATCTCGCCTGCATGCGTAACAAAACTCTTTTACTCGCTTAAAGAAAATACGTCTAAGCGTTATCATGAAAAAAATACTTTGGAAAGTATATATCACCTTTTTCTTTGTAGCAGGAATAGTAGTAGGTATTTTTTAGCGGTGCACATCTTTAAAACAGTACAACACTAGACATATCATTGTTCACTTCATATATACTTTTGTGTAGATCACGCATAATCATAGATGGTACGTACTCCCTCGTCCGTGGAGTTTGACATTTTTGACTTTTGAACTTCATGTATGATCATCCGTCATATTCAAAATATTTATATAAATAATAAAATAAATTAATCAATATTTAAGTATCTTTATTGATAAAATAAATCATAACAAAATATATTATATTTGTACAACAAAATTGAATAAGGCGAATAATCGAATAAGATGATACGGAATCAAGGTGACAAACTCAATGAGACGGAGGGAGCGGCAGAAGTGTAGAATTGCGTTCTCCAATGTGTTTGGAGATTCCTTTTGTGCTATCTTTTGTTTAACAAAGAACTATCTCAATTCCATCTATTTTGGCTTCATATAAGATACGAATCTAATAAAATAGAAATTGACGAAAAGGTGAAAGCATTAAAGCACCATGTCAAGTAGTATTTTCTAGGATAATAATTCAAGCAACAGGCAATATAGCTACACGAGAGCAAGAGTTCTTACAGGCATCAGCAGTAAGGCAAGAGTTGCCCGACTCATCTCTACCAGTTCCTTTGTTGGAATCCACTGCACGAGTTGCCCATATCTCTACCACTCCCTCTTCTCGGGAGCCCATTGCAACACAGATAAGCCATCATCATCATGATTCATGAAACTAATCGATTCACACACACACACACACAAAAAAAAAAAAAAACATGAAACAAGCTAAGTCGATAACGCAGAGCCAAGATCACAGAAATATGCAATACTAGAAAGAGGGAAAAGAACAGAACGCATTTTACTTTAAAACATCGGACATAAACTCTCATCAAGAAGAACCAAGATCTCCAGTTGCTCGACACTATATGATTTTCAAGTTCTTTGCTCTTTACCCACTCTTTCCACTTCCACTCTAACAGACCACACGGCCGCAGTTCATAAATGCATCAAAAGCACACAAGCAGCAAACTTTGAATTCAAGGAAGAAACGACGAGAAAGAGAGGGATTCGAGCAAACTGTCCTAGAGATTCATGGAAGAAACGACAAGAAAGAGGGGTTTCGAGCGACGCTGATCTCACCTCGCAAATGCCGTCCGGCGGAGGGCCGGGTTTGGAGTTGGAGCAACGTGGAGCAACGTAGCAGCCTAGCAGGAGGGTTTTGTGCGCAGATGAGCAGAAGCTGCTGCTCCCTTTTAACATAAGGGAGGGGCAAGGATGAAATTTCTAACTGAAGGATAGGTGGCAAAATGATATTGGATAAAAAGATCCCGCACAAGAAACAAAACATTGAGCTATCAGGTTGCAAATGTAAGTATATTCAGTAATATAGATTCACTACTCTAGGAAAGCCATATAGAATTGTTAACACCAAAATTTGGTAGAGCCCGGATGACAGGTGGGCCAATACAGGGACGTTCGGCAAGCAGCTTGTGCGAAACAAAGTGGTCGGCAGCACTGTAGCGGTCGGGAAACCATTACCATTCGGCTGAGTTGTGTGACCAGAAAGACTTCAAGCGTTCGGCCATCAAGGATGATTCGGCGAGCTGACAGACGTTGAGACGAGGTGTATAAGGAAAGGGCCCACATTGTGCGCACTGTGAACGACTCCGAGAAGACTTGGAGTATAAGTTATCTTTAGCTAGTTTTTCCTTCTTTGTAATCGTAGTCGGTTAGGACTCATATCAAGACTGGGGTATAAATATTAGACCCTAGGCAATTGTAAGGGATATACACAATCAATACAACAAACCCAGCTCCGTGCCACCCCTTCGAGTCCAAGTCGTGTCGTTGATCTATTGCGAGAGGAACCATCGACCTGTCGACCTCCGTAAATACCGGCAACCTTGCACCATGTCTAGTATCGTCCGGCGGATTTAGATTATTGCAAGTAGTACCATGCTTAGTATCATGCGGCGGATTTAGGCTATAGAGCGAGAGGGTTCTTTGTTAGATCATGAGTCATGCGGTAGGCTAAGGTCTAGCTTGGAGCTAGTTATCGGCTTCATTAGATTTGGCAAGATCTAATGGATTCATTAAGTTACCACGTGTTGCATGCTTTTATTTATTATTTAATTATGTTTTGCACACACTTTTGCCCAATTTAGATTGATAGGGCTCGGCTTCATCTTATCATAGATCTAGTTGTCTTTAGTGCTTTTGATGTTCATCTTACCATGTCACTAGATCTATTTGCTTATCATAGCCGAGCTTATCAATCTAAGTTGTTACATGTTCTTGGTTCATGCACGTTTAGTCTTGGATGGATTGGGTATTATGCGGTCAATGCGGGTCTTTGGGTTACTCTAGAGCTAGTCATCCGGTGGACTAGAGATCGGTTTAATCGATAGGTTTTGCGTGTGAGTTCCTTCTTCATGGACCCGATTCGGCAAGCTTGCGAATCTGATTATGCATCTACGTGTAGCTTGCATGTGTAGGTTTGTCTACCGTTAACGTCTAGTCTTGCAGCGTATCATGCGATGGATTGCTGTTAGGATGAAAGGGTTTAGGGGCGATTAGTCATCCGGTGGACTAATAAGAATAGATCTCTGTCCTTATCACTAGATTAGGCTTACATGTGTATTTTCTTTGTTTATGCATATACGCCTTCATGAGTAATGAGTATCTATAGATCTATCTAGATATATGCATGCTTTTAGCTTACCATGATTAGATTGTATCATGCGGTGGATTGATCTGGTTGTGAGAAGTAGTTTAGATCTGTAACAAAGTCGTATCATCGCGGTGGATTAGCTTGTTAAGGGTTTTAAGCTAGACGGGTTTAGGAAAACTAGGCGTCGCGGCGGACTAGTTGGACGAGACCTATGCATGTGTTATTTAGATTAGATTTATATTTATGATTTACCTGCTTTCATCTATCATGTTGTCAATGATTCAATCTATGCCATGAGCTCTATAATATCATATCTTTTTACGATCGATTTACTTGTTCAAACATGTCTTCTTATGCCCGCTCGTATGAGCTCTTTCATGTTTTGCACATACTTGCCGAACGCGTTCATAAACTTGTGGGCTTCGGGGCGTACATATGGAATTGTCTTGGTCTCACCAGGCACGTTCCTAATCTCACGTTTATCTCCTTGTCAATTACAGGTCAAATTGATCGGCACGCCACCGGCTCAAGACACCCGGACTCCGTTTAAAGCTAGCTACTTCGCTTGTCGGTATGTGAGGCACAAGAGGCACATTTTATGTCAACAAGAATAAACATATAAAATATAACTCACACCAACTACTCTAGGAAAATTATCTCTCTCTCTCTCTCAAGATACAAGCCAATGACCATGGTCTAGACCAAATTAAAGCCTAGGTAGGGGGCAATTATGGTATGAAATGCCCTTTGCTCTGCTAGGCCCTAGAGTCGTGTCTCCTCTGAGACATATGACATGAGAGCTATATTATGCACCCAAATGAAAAATCAGGTCCCGGGAGACCTGATTTTAGGCGTATTAATGTTTTTCGTGATTATGTCAAACAGTGTGGTTTTATCGATCTCGGTTACAACGGCCCAGCATACACTTGGACAAACAGACGACGCAATTCCACGCCCACTTTTGAGCGTCTTGATCGTTCCTTGGCTAATGCGGACTGGTGCACGACATATCCTAACACAATGGTTTATCATTTGCCTATGCTCCGTAGCGATCATGCTCCTATACTCACACTTTTAAATTCCTCTAGACGGCGCACTAACAAACCTTTTTCTTTGAGAATTGGTGGCTCCTTGAACAGGATTTCCAAAGAAACGGAAAGTGCAAGTTGGTCACGTTCTCACCAACGCTCATTTTCCCACAAGACTAAATTTTTAGCCGCTGATCTCAAGAAGTGGAGGAGAGCCAAACCTAGATTGGATGAACAGTTGAAGTAATCGAGCAACAAACGCAACGGGAACAATCCAAGCATCCGGATCAACAAGACTTCAATTTGCGAAGCAATTAGCGAGCAACACCATCGATTACTACTTAAGAACGAAGAATTTCACTACCAAAGAGCCAAGAAAAACTAGGCTATACAAGGGGATCGTAACACCGCCTACTTCCATCGAGTCCATTGTCAAGAGAACCGAGAAAGAATAGAATTACGTACCTCGTCAATCCGGATGGTTCGAAAGCAACTACACAGGGATCAAATTTCTCAAACCCCGATTACCTACTTTAAAGACATTTTCACTTCTTCCATTCACACAAAACGAGTGCAAGGGCCTACTAACCATTCTATTTCTCCTCCATCCTTTAATTTGCACCGGTGATCGGCGAAGAACAACATGCTGATGGACATCAACCGGACCAAGCTCCACTCCCAATGGCAAATCTACAACACCAAGGAGATCAAATGCAATACCAAAGCCATCAATTCTCAGCACCAACAATACAAGAACTTCATACTATTGTCAAAGATATGAGAAGCAATGCGTCTCCAGTCCCGACGGGTTTAATCTTTGCTTTCTACAAATCGGTTTGGCCTTGGATTTCCAAGGATGTTCCGACACAGTAACAAATTTTTATAGCACAACTATCATAGAGTCGGTATAAACCAAACTCATATTACTCTTATTCCCAAGAAAACTCAACCAAGCGTCCCTCAAGATTTCGAGACCCATCGGCCTTTGTAATGTCATTTATAAAATTATTGCAAAGTCTTTGGCTAGTCGCTTAAAACCATATTTGCCTCATTCTATTGATCAAGCCCAAACTACTTTCATTCAAAATCGTCATATCTCCTCAAATGTGATAATAACTCAAGAGATCATCCACTCCTTTTCTCTCGTGTCTTGGAACCATAAGGCCTTCTTGCTAAAAATTGATCTTGCTAAAGCGTTTGACAAAGCTTGAATGGAGCTTCATTGCTACTGACTTTGCATTGCCTTGGTTTATCGATCATTTTCTCTCTCTTATTAAAGCTTGTATTTCTAGCCCAACCTTTTTTGTGCTTGTCAATGGAGCGCCGTCGCGCGAGTTCACCCGACCAAAGAGGAATTAGACAGGGCTGCCCTCTTTCCCCTTATTTGTTTGTTGTTGCAATTAATGAGCTTTCAATTCTACTTCAAAGAATGACTATCTGCGAGATAACATGAAAGGTGTCTCCCCTTGGTCCCGGCTGCCCTCAAATTCACTCCCTCCTATTCGCCGATGATCTCATTCTCTGCGGTCAAGCGGAGTAACAGGAAGCCATCACCATCGGCAATGCTCTCCAAACCTTCTACCGGGCATCGGGCCGATTCCAAATCTCAAAAGTCGATATTTTATTTAGTAAGAATGTGGATGAAACCACCGGATCAGCCATAAAAAACATATTTCTGTCGACAACTTGCTCCCTAACACCATGCATCTTGGGCATCCCATGATTTTCTCTCTCACAAAGACAGGAACAAAGCCTACGATTTTATCTTCAACAAATTTAGAGCAAAGCTTACCCTTTGTTAGAGCCAACAAGTTAAACCATGCGGTAGGCTCACTTACATTCAATCGGTTCTTTCTTCTATTCCAATCTACTATATGTCCACTGTACTTTTTTCCAAATCTTTTGTTAAAAGAATAACTTCTATTATTAGGAGGTTCTGGTGGACAGGTGTTCAGGAAGAACCTTCTACTACTTCTATAACTTACAGGTCCTGAGAGGATATTTGTCAGTCTAAAGAGAACGGAGGACTAGGAATTAGAGATCTCCACATTGTGAACAAGAGCCTCATTATCAAAAGCGCCTTCGATGTCGCCACAAATAAAAATCCTTTCCTTACAATAGTTTTAAAATCCAAATATTTCCCTCGTAACTCTTTTTGGGATCTTCCTAATGTTTCAACTAAGTCTATCTTTTGGTCCTCAATTTTGCAAATACATCCTGAACTTTGTAACAGTGTCACTATGCAGATTCATGCAGGAAACTCATCAATCTGGTCCACTCCTTGGTTCCCAGGATGGCAATCAATTCATAACCATCTTATTTTACCAGTTGCAGTTAACCCTTTGCCTTCTACAGTTTCGCAGCTTAGGAATCAAGGAACTAATCAATGGAATCAGGAGATGATGAGGTCTATTTTTGAGGAGCAGGCTGTTCAACCTATGACTCAAATGATGGTGGTTCCTTCTCCTCTTCCTGATGTTCTCAGGCGGAAGCACTCAGCTAATGGCCTCTGTACCACTAAGGCAATTTTTCAGCACCTGGCGGCCCAAGATGTAATAGCCCTACCTCAGACAGGTTCCCGGAGTATTCTTCCTCAGGTAAACACTATCCTCAAACGAGTGTGGAAATGCAAAGTTATTCCGCCCCTTATTAAAACCTTTGCTTGGAGACTTATTAGGCGTGCAATAGCCACATCCCAGAGAATCTCCAGGTTTTCATCTCACTTAGATAATACATGCAAATTTTGTGGGGCTTTAGAAACAGACTTTCATCTTTTCTTCACCTGTCAGTTACCTACTCAAGTCTGGTTGCGGTTTTCACCTTCTATTATTACTGCTAATCTCCCTAATGAGGATGATGGTGTTCAGCAAACTCAAGCTATATATCTTTGCTTCTCCTTTCCACATCAACTACACATCTTCAAAAATTTCTAATCACCCTACGGTATATATGGAAAGCTAGGAATGATCACCATTTTAGAGGCAAAGTATGGACACCTCAGCAGGTTGAACATGCAGCTCAAGCACACATAAACACACTGCAACAGGTATCTATCCTTCAGCAACCAAAGACTGCAACTCCACAACCAAACTCAACCCAGCAACAATTCAATCTACAGCAGGCTGCATCTGCACATCATCAGAGCTCTCTGCAAGGTATGTCGTCCTTTTTTGCAGGTGCCATGAACCGGGATCCCTCTACACATCGGGTTACCACAACAACAGCGCTCGGGCGTCTAACACTCCACAGGGACCACCTTCTATTCGAACAAGGTGGGTGGGGGGGTAGCTGTTGGGATTGGGCAAAATAGATTGGGTTCACAAAGACACCTTGGCCTCTAGGCCTTATTCATTATATATAGATAAGTTCAACTTGGGGTACAAGAAGCTCACTAGAGCATATTCCTAGATGCTAAAGCATAAAGCAAATGGTAACTTGGTCGCCAAGGTTACAAGGTAATCATCCTTTGGACAGCTTTAAACTAAAATCAAAGATAAGCTAATGATAAATGACTTAGAAGCTAGGCTTAACTCCTTCATTCTCCCCTAAGCCTTGCTTGTTGCTTGACTTGTTGATCCTCTCAAGACCAATTCTCCTCCTCATCTCCTCAAACTTGGCCTTGCCGAGGGACTTGGTCGAGATGTCGGCTAAGCCGATCACTGTGGGAATGAAGTCAGCCACGATGCTTCCTTCCTCGATGCAATCCACGATGAAGTGATACTTCGTCCGGATATGCTTGCTCCTCTCATGGAACACGGATTCTTGGCAAGGGCGAGTCTTGACTTGTTGTCAACCCTCGGCTCGACGAGCTCAACCTTTCTTCCCCAGAGTTACGCTAGCAATCTTGGCAGCCACAATGCCCGAGTTCTTTGCAGTGGTCATGGCCACGTACTCGGCTTCCGCGGCTTGACGGGCTACAACCCTTTGCTTGATCGGCGCCAACCGACCGGGCAGCTCCCGAGGAAGAACGGTTGTCGGTCGTGCTCTTGCTTGAGTCAATGTCGCCGGCAAGATCGAGTCACAATAGCCAACAAAGCGAGCCGATCCTGGGGCTTTGGCAAAGTGTAGCCCATACTCCAATAACCACCTACCACATAGCGGAGCACCCTCTTCACGGGCTTGATGGTGCTCGGTCGTTGGCCGTTCGTAAAACCGGCCGGTGATTTCAACCCGACGGCGAACGATGTCCGGCCGGGTGTGGACAAGGTACCGGAAACTCCCCACGAGCCGCCCGATCTTGGGTTGGATCGACCTCCTTGGCGGTCTTGTGCTTGCTCGACTTCAGCGCCCTCCATTGGAGTGGCGGTCGTGTTCGCGATCCACCATGCCGCCGAGCTCCAAGATGCGCTTAGCGTAGTGGGTTTGGCGGAGGGTGATGCCGTCGGGCCCCGCTAAACTTCGACACCGAGGTAGAAGGATAGCGGTCCCAGTCGCTCATGTCGAAGACGGCCTTCATCTCGAGACTTGAATGGCCGATCTCGCGGCGCACGGTTCGGTGATGATGAGGTCGTCGGCGTACACCCCAACCACCAAAGACAGAGCCGTTCTTGTGCCGCCGGTACAGCGCTGCGTCGTGGCTGCTCTGCTCGAGCTCATCTTCTTCAGCGTCGCGTCCAGCTTGGCATTCCATGCCCGTGGCGCTTGACGCAGCCCATACAGTGCCTTGCGGAGGCGGTAGACCTTGTCTTCTTCTCCGGGCACGGCGAAACTTGGCGGCTGCTGGACGTAGACCTCCTCCTTGAGCTCGCCATTGAGGAACGCGGACTTGACGTCCATATGGTGGACGGCCCACCCCTCCTGCGCAGCCAGGGCGAGCAGCACGCACGGACTCCATCCTGGCCACCGGCGCGAATGCGTCGTCGAAGTCCACGCCCTCCTGATGGACGAAACCGCGAGCCACAAGCCGAGCCTTGTGCTTGATCACCTCCCCGAGCTCGTTCTTCTTCACCTTGTACACCCATTTCAGGGTGATAGGACGATGACCGGCCTGTGGACGCACCAACTCCCAGGTGTCGTTCCGCTCCACAGACCGCATCTCTTCTTCCATGGCCGCCCGCCAGGACGAGCTCCCCTTGGCCTCTGCATAGGACGCGGGCTCGTCGGCGTGGGTGAGGTGCAGCTCGGCGAAGAGTTGTGGATCGGGCCCTCCGAGGATGTTATCCATCGTCCTGTACCGAGGGGCTCGTTGTCGTAGGCCGCATCCAGGCGATCTTCATCGTCCTCCGGAGGAGTGGCGAACTCGATCTGGGTGCCTGGTGCAGCCGGTTCTGGCGTTGCCGCCGTGGCGGAGTTCGAGGACGACGCGGGTGACGCCGGGGTGCTTGGCGAGGGACTTGGTGCTCCCCCAGAGTCCCCGATTGCTGGTGCAGGCGATGGTGAAGGTGTGGCCGTGCCCACCGGCCACATGTACTCAACGGTGAAGTCGCTGGAGGCCGTCCCCGAGCTCCCCGGCTCTGGAGAGGACCAATCCCAGCTACGCCCTTCATCGAAGACGACGTCGCGGCTGACCTTGACGCGCCCGGTCTCTGGGTCGAACACCATGTACGCCTTGGCCCCTTCTGCGTAGACGATGAACACGTCGGCCTTGCCGCGGTCATCGAGCTTGGCGCGATGGATCAGCTCCTTGACATAGACGACGCACCCAAACACCTTGTGTGGGGGATCGATATTTGGGACACCCATAAGCAAGCACCCAACTTCGTCAAACGAACCAAAGCGATTCGGGACCTCGATTCACGCGAGAAACGTGGCAAGGCAAGGCGTCCCACCACGGCGCCGCGAGGTCTTCACCACGCCGCGAGCTCTCGAACAAGGGCAAGCCTCCGCCTCGCTCGAGCTCCCGCACACGAGCTCTCCAGACGAGATCCCTCTTTCCGCTTCGTTCGAGCTCTCCCGATGACGAGCTCTCCGAGTCCTCACCGCGCTCGACCTCGCTTGAAGACCTCTTTCCGCCTCGCTTGAGCTCCCACGCGACGAGCCCCTACGACGACGTCCGGCGAGACCTCATCCGCTGTCGTCTCGAAGGAGGCTGCGGGTACAAGAGTTGGTCAACCACTCTCTTACGGGCTCAACAACTCTCGGCGACCACCGTAGCCATGACAGTTACTGATGGAGAAAGAGCGATCGGTCGATCACCTCACCATGCCCCGTCGACTCCAACAACTCCGCTCTGATACGGCGGTAGTGCGTACAGCGTACACCCTCACCATCCACGGTATGGACGCGCCCATACCGAGAAGACGCATTCCAACTACGATTGGGGACAGGGCGACGCTTGACCACCGCCCAAACCACGATTCCCGCGTACGACGACGACCAATTTCAACACCAGGATTGCTTGAGCTCGGAGGAGCTCGCCGTATAGTGAGCTCGTCCGCGAGCTCTTTTCTCTACACCTACCACCCCGTAAATATGTTTACGTTTCTTCAAGTCTTCAACTTTGGGATGAGCTCATGTGCCCCGCCCCCTTGTGATTATAAAAGGGGGAGGCCGACCATCGGGTTGAGGCAGGTTCAACACCCAGCTTCATAGCATCCGTGCACACATCCACCCGATATTGGCACTTGCCTCAATCACGAGACTTGGGAGCCTTCTCCCTCTCTCGATTTGCTTGTACTAGCCCCCTATACGGCGTTTGAGCTCGGATAGTGATCACACGGACTAGGGAGCACGATTTGCCCCTGAACCGGTATAAATCTTATGTCATTGTCTCTAGAGCTAGGCCATCGGAGCACGCATTAGCCAGACATTACTGTGACGGTGGTATTAGACCACGACACCTTGAGATGCCCGACGGTGGGCGGGCGCCCGTGCCAAGCTTCATAGGGCGTCACGCCGTCCCCCGGCGCGGGTGGGCGGCGATTGAGGAGGTGGACTGCTTTGTCGGGGCGCCTCCCCCAAAACCTCGCCGGCATCTTCCTGCGCCCGGCAGCGCCCGCGCCGTGGCCATCACAGTCTGATTCCTGCGCTCGACCACCCCGTTCTGCTGGGGAGTGTAGGGGGCCGAGTAGTGCCTCTTGACACCTGCATCAGCACAATAAGCAGTGAATTCTACCACGGTGAACTCCCCACCATTGTCAGTTCGAAGAACCTTTAGCTTGCGGCCGCTTTCCATCTCCGCCGCCACCTGTACTTGCTTGATGGCTTCTCCGGCAACGTCCTTCGACGGAAGGAGCTTGGCCCACATGTACCGAGAGGCATCATCCACCAGCAACAAGAAGTACTGACGGCCGCCGGGTGTCGCCGGCGTCACCGGGCCACACAAATCTCCATGCACCAGCTCCAGCTGCTCCTTGGCGCGGTACTCTGCTGCGGCCGGGAACGGGCGACGCTTCTGCTTGGTAGTGACGCAGGTGTCACACACCTGCTCGAGATGATTGATCACCGGGATGCCGCAAGCCATCTCTTCCTTGCCCAGCCGCCGGAGGGCGTCGAAGTGGAGGTGCACGTACCGCTCGTGCCACTGCCACGCCGCATCATCCTTGCGCACGGCGAGACAGAACGGCTGGGCGGCCTCCAGGTTCAAGATGTAGAGCCGATTCGGCCCACGCTTGACATTGGCCAGCAACCGGCCTCGCCGGTCCCAAATTCTTAGCCGGCCATCCTTGATCTTCACCTCCGATCCGCCCTCATCGAGCTGGCCCAAGCTCATGATCGAGTTCCTCAACTCTGGGATGTAGTAGACTCCGTGGAGCACCCTGTGCTCGCCGGTCTTGCCTTGGAACACGATAGAGCCGACGCCGCGGATGTCCACCTTAGACGTGTCCCCGAAGCGCACCGTGCCGCGGACGTCGGTGTTCAGGTCGGCGAAGAGCTCCCGGCGACCGGTCATGTGATGCATGGCACCGGTATCCAAGTACCAACCGCCGAGCTTGTCCTCCGTTCCACCGGTGTCAAGGAAGGCGTGTGCCCGTGGCTCCTCCGGAGCGAGCTCTGCGCGGCGAAGGTGTCGCCGGGCATTCGTCGTCGAAGCTCCGGGGAACCCGTGCGCCCGGGTTGTCCGCACCGTCGTGCTCGACTCGATGCGACCATGTGCAAAGAACGAGCACCATCGTCGTCTTCCGTCGCCTCCGCGACCGGGCTTAAGCGCCACGCCCGCCACCTTGGTTGCGCCGCCACGGCCTCCACCGCGACCTCCACGATTTCCGCCACCTTGGCCATCACGATCGCGGCGCGGTGACGACAATCGCGTGCCCGGTGACCCTCACCCACAATTGAGGCGCGTGTCGTCGCGGTTGGCCCTGCGTCGTCGTTCGCGGCCCCGACATCCTCACGATCGCCTTGATTGCCACGGCCGCGCCGCGCCTTCCTGGTCTTCTTGCCGCCTCGCGGCCGACGGTCGTTCGACGTCGAGCGCGAAATCGTTGTTCCCCTTCTTCTTCTCCTTCCATCGGGCCTTCCACTTCTCCTCCGTGTACATGAGCTTGCCGCCAATGGTGGCTGGTTCGGGCGGTCGCGAGCTCGTCCGCGATCGTCGGCGGATCTTAGGCGTCCGTCACGTCCCGGCGGTGAGGTCTCCAAGGCGATGAATTGCTCGATGGCAACCCGCAGCTGCGGCGTGCCGGCGGCACCGCGCGCGCGCGGTACTTCTCCACCGCCGCGACTCAGTGATCTTGGTGTCGTCGTGAATGGCCATCTGCTGCATCAAAGTGGAAAGGCGATGCGCAAACTCTTCAAGCTCCTCACGGGGCGAAATCTCATGTTTTCCCACTCGCGGCGCGGCCTGCACGCGCCGCTCGGCCGGACCCCCGTCCACGCCGATCTTGGCCGCGGCGATGGCGTCCCCACGCCTCCGCCGTCGTCGGCTTGTCGATGAGTGGGATGCCCATCTTCTTGGGCACGGCGGCGATGATCACCTCGGCGCCGTCGGCCGTCGCGATGCGTGGCCGGCTCTCCCTCGGCGGCATCCCGGAGATCTCGTGCTGCATCTTGAGCTTCATGGTGCAGGACCAAGCATGGTAGTTGGTCTTGTCGAGCATCGGCCATGAAGTCAGCCCGGTCGCGATGCTTGACCGGGCGTATGGCGACTCATGGCGGCCGGAACGGCCTCTCTGCGCGACCGACGCGGTGGCGGGCTCCCAGCCGCCCGTCTGCGCCGCGCCCGCCGCCGCCACCACGGCTCCACCTCCCTGCGCCTCCTGCGGACTCCGCCCCGCGATCGGCCGCGCGGCGTGGCCGCCACCTTGCCGCGCGGCTTCCGCGGCGGCGGCGGCCTCCTTGCCGCCTCGGCCGCCGCGTTTGCGGCGCCTCGCCGCTGAGCGCCTGGTCGATTCTTTGGGATCGGCTCGGCCCGCCCGCCGCGCGCCGCATTCGCGTCCTTGGCTCTGGGGCGGCGGCGCTCACGCTTCGGCCGAGTGGGCGCCATCGAAAGGGAAGAAAGGTTGGGGCTTTTTGTGGTAGGTAGGGGTACCCTGGAACCCGATACCAATTGTTGGGATTGGGCAAAATAGATTGGGTTCACAAAGACACCTTGGCCTCTAGGCCTTATTCATTATATATAGATAAGTTCAACTTGGGGGTACAAGAAGCTCACTAGAGCATATTCCTAGATGCTAAAGCATAAAGCAAATGGTAACTTGGCTGCCAAGGTTATAAGGTAATCATCCTTTGGACAACTTTAAACTAAATCAAAGATAAGCTAATGATTTAAAGAGTAAATTGGTTGTGGAGAAACGCGCTGTGGCGCGCATCCACGGTAGTAAAAAAAATTTTGACCGTCGTGATCTGGATCGATGGCTTCTAGCGCTCTGACCCTGGGATACAGCAGTTGAGCGGAGCCGGTCGGAGCCCGTACGGAAAGGGACGGCGGTGTCGAGCATCCATTGGCGGCCTCTGTTCGTTGTCTGTTGAGGATTGGGTGTCTCCTGTTTGGCCCACCTGCAGTGGCCTCGGCATTCTCGGTGGGCAGCCCATGGAGTGCTCTGACCCTTCCTGGACGGCGCAGCTCGTTGTCTGCTGCCCATTGGCCACCTCCTCACGTTGTCAACTCCTTATTCGTTGTGCT
Organism: Hyparrhenia diplandra; assembly: GCA_015847255.1. Taxonomy (NCBI): domain Eukaryota; kingdom Viridiplantae; phylum Streptophyta; class Magnoliopsida; order Poales; family Poaceae; genus Hyparrhenia; species Hyparrhenia diplandra. Next base: position 25,648 of record JADLZK010013202.1, on the reverse strand, counting down.
TCACTGGGTCCACTGCTTCCCATCCCTATCCCTCTGTGCCACCCTCTCTCTCCCCAATCCCCACTCTCCCTCCCGGTCTCTCCCTCCCGGCAGTCTCTCTCCATCTCTCGCCCTCCCTCTATGGCTCTCCCGACGGACGACGGCGGCGGCTAGGGCAGGCCCCATCGCTGGCCGCGGGTGAAGGACGGGCGCGGTGCGGCCGGCGAGCGCGCCCCCGGCGCCCGGCGTGGAGGCCGCCGGCGCGGGCAGGTCCAGGCGCGGAGGCCGCCAGCGCCTCGCACGCGGGCAGGCCCCCCCCAGGCGCGGCGGCGCAGCTGTCCCCAGCGCGGCACCCAGGCGAGGGTGGCGCAGACTCCCCAGCGCGGTGGCCCGCGTGTCGACGGCCACAGCCGCGGGCACGCCCCGGCGGCCACTCCCTCCTCCTCTCTCGGTGCTCTAGATGCGGGTGCGAGGTGAGGGTACTCCCGGCGTGGCAGCCCCCAGCGCGGATTTCTTCTTCCTCTGGCGATCTTCGGTTGGATATTCGTCAATCCGGTGCTTTTGCTTTGTGATTTACTGATTTCGAATATCGTGTGTACAGCACGGAGGCCCAGGCGAGACAGGCCCTCAGCACATCGGCCCCGGTGAAGGTGTCCCCGGCGCGGCGGCGGTGGCGCAGATCAAGCGGCCATCCCTTATGGTATGCTGGCGACCCTGTACTCGCATGTGCAGTTCGCAGTAAGGACCCCAAGCTTTACAAGCAGACACTGTTGCCAAGAGTTATATTTCTCCCTCCCTGTTCTGGTTTCCATCCCTGACGTTTCTGCATCATGTATACTCACGCAACCTATTTGATTAAAGGTCTTAGTGCTTTGCGTTAGGCAACCTATTTTTAGACATGGATGCGTTAGGCATCACTAACAGATATCCAGGTAGTGCGCTTCTCCTTTCGTTCATTGGTCAGCGAACGAATGAGCACTAAAAATTTGGCCTACAAGGATGGTACTCCGGCATATGATGTGTTTATGATTTTGCATAAGCAATGTTAAATTACGTCTTCCTTTGCTCCAGTTGTGGATGAGGTCCAAAATAAAAGAAGAGTGATAATTTGTCGAACAAAAATATATTGATTTGTTGGCACCAAAAAACCTAAGATCCACCTCCTGTGACTTTAAGCAACCAACTCTGCCCCATAAATCATATTGATAGCTTTAGTGTATTGATTTAGTTCTTGGAAAAAAAAAAAAAAAAAGGTTTGGTTGGCTGATTTGAGGTGCTAATGTTGTTGACAACATTATTGTATTGATTTTGGTTCTTAAAGAAGGGATTTGCTTGGCTGATCCAAAGTGTGGTCGTTCTTACGCTTCTAAGTAGCGTTCTTTCAGATTTTAGTTGTACTACAATGATGCTTGGTTAAGGTATTGTGGTGACAACACTTTTCTTCTTGTCCTCTGAGTCCTTCACTCTACCACACTACCGCCTTTGTTACTAATGGCAATGTTATTTTCTTTAGATGCACAGGCCACACAGGTAGATGCAAGTGATAATCAGGAGATATTAATATGTTCCTGACACCTTTAGATTGACAAAAAATAGATAGGTATTACTCATAATAAGTATGTAGACTTTCTATGTGAACTTTTTGCCTTTCTTGTGTATTATCTACAGCTAAATTTTGTTCTCATCATATTTCCTGTAAAATGATAGTTGCTGCTGTCGAATGGCTAGAGTTAGCATGGATATGACAGAGATCTGATCATTTGTAGTAGCTGTTCCAGCAGTAGCATAATAATAGCTTACATGCACCAGTACAGAAACTATACAATGTGCAGGAAATAGAATGCAACTGTTCTAATAGAAAAAAGCTTTAATTTAACTTGCATCTAACTATTTATATATGACCTGTACAGAAATTATATATGCTTCCTGAGTAGAGAACCATCATCATAACTATTTAGATTGTGTATGCCACCTGATGAGCAAGTTCAAGTACCAACAAACTGAACTTATTATATTCTTATTTGTCCCTTATGCATCTTCACAGATGCACGATCTGATTCTACTACTTTTTCTACACACTACCTCACTATTTACCATTCCCTAATGATAGGTACAAAATCTGCTTCGCGGGCTTCTGATGGCACAGGCGAGGCAGAAATGATATGCTTTGGAGATGTTGCCCGCAGAATCATTGGGAAGCCTGTCCAGCAAATTCTTAGATCGGCCACAAGCCCCAACATATACCCACCAGAAATTGCAAAAATTGTTTCCCTCAGATTCACTTTTGTTGTCGCTCTGTCACAGCAGAGTTTCTATACAGAGGAGAAGACATACCAGGTTATCTCAGTCATTTCGGGCGATTGGTCGCCAGCCTCCTGCTGCTCGTGTTAGTGGTAGTGGAGGCAATGCTTCTTCTAGCTATGGAGCTGCTGAAAGCTCCCCTAGAACATTTCTCATGACATTGAAGAAGCATCTGATGCTACGCTGTCTTCGCCGGTGCTTGCATCTGTGAGTTACCATTTTCTTTCACATCTAAACAAAGCAAAGACATCAAATATATTTTTTGCCCATATATCTGAGATACATCTATACTGCAGACACCTCCTTCAGGTTCTCAAATCAGTGGCCCGCCATCGGTGAAGAGCCAGGCCTGGTAATACATATACTTGCATCTTTTTGACAACCTATTTATTGAAATTAGCTCAGATAGTCTCCCCATTACTAAAAACTGCTATTTGGATCCCTGCAATCAACCGATTGTCGATTTTGTGCTTTGGTGCACTGACAGTCCACTCTTTCCTCTCCTATCAGTGACAAGCTGAGCAAGAAAACTAATTCTTCGGGCGAAGAAGAGGCTCACTTTTCACAGCGAAGTAGATGATCAGGTGCATATCACTGTCCTACATAGAAAATGCCTCTCATTATCAAATTCCCTGACATGCTGATTCTGAATGACTCTTCGCTGTACTTGCTTGTTTAAAATTCACAGATACAAGATCATCCAATGGATGAATCTAGCAAGACTCCTATAGACATGCTTCAGGAAGGTTTGTGCTAAGCTACTTTATAACAGAACCCTTGCACACATGTTAGGTGCACTGTTTGTAAACATGCTGCTTTCTTTTTACTTCATACAGTGCTGTGGAGAGAGTAAGGATCATGCTGCGGAAAAGAAGCGCTCCCGTGTAGATCAGCTTCTGCCTCAGGAAGATTAGTAAACCAGGTAGATTCAATGTCAAAGACTATAGTCAGTGCTTCGCCTCATTTACAGCTACTCTGTCTGATCCTGTTTGTTCACTGCAGTGCGTAGACGCTGGTTTGGATCTTTTGCTTGGATTGAGAAGCTGCATTTTCCCGTCCAGAGGAGACTCACCTCCTTTTGCTGCCTCCTTCCATATGTGCTGGGGAACTCCACCTGATGATGTTACTGTACACTTGAGAATTGCGCCAAGTACTATGTGTTGTGGCTGTATCTTGGCCTGTAGGCACGAAGAACTCCTCCCGCTGCTCCATCCTGAAACTGTGCAGTTGTATGTCGCGGTCCATTTAGGCGCCTCGCTGTTGCTTTTGAGCAACAGTCACATGCCAGTAGCTGGCCTGAGGGCAGCTGGGCTCTGCTGGGGAAGAAACTAAACAATTAGCCAATTTATGTTCAGGAACAAATGTCATTCCAGGCAATTGTGAAACCTTTTATTCATTGGCTCTCGGCAGCCTGTAGACATCATCGCTGGGTTAGTTCCTATGTGCTGTTAGACCTATTCATCCATGACACATTATGGAGACTTTGGTTGGCTATTTTCCTGAACGACTGATAATTTGCATCCTTTTGTCACTTTTGTTACTATCTTGGTTTTCTTAGTGTCTGGTTCCCAGTGATTCTCACACGCACACAAACGCATTCATACGTCAGAATTTTCTTAAACGGGTTGGTAATCAAGATTTGTTCAGCAGGTTTATAATCCTGCAACATCGTATGTACAAGCAAGTGTTCTGTCGTGTTGCCTAACTGTGATAATTACATATATATCTATAAGTTCATAAGTTCATTGCCCCATCCTTCCAATCACAGCTGTTTCCTGTTACGATTTCTTATATTGATCCACAGTGGATACGGCCATTGCCCCGCGCGCCCCACAGTGGATACGGCCATTGCCCCGCGCGCATGGGCGCGCGCCAAAACACTAGTAAATGACTTAGAAGCTAGGCTTAACTCCTTCAGGAGCAACAGCGCTACCAGGCTTCAGGCAGATCGCTCCAAAAACTATCGACACATATGGAGGGTGAATAGAAGGCTTGATCAGTGAACAAACAACTGCATTCTTTTCTACACCTGTGTGAACAAGAGTTACATACACCAATACAACAATGTTATCGGTGAATCTATCTTCTAAGTGGTTGATAAGAACCATGCATCAGTTCAAACTACTGAGCGCAATTAGTCATTATCCAAGGGTGCTTTCGCCAGAACCTGGGTCCTAGGTCAACGTGGTCCACTTTCACATGCCACCGCTCCCTTGTTGTGTCATTGTCGCCGTCCTCAACCCCTGCAAGTTCTTCCACCTGTGGCATTTGTGGCGGGCCCATTTAAATCACACAGAAACTGGAAATAGGAGCATTAACATTTTGCACCATAGCAGTGACCTCATGATTGATTGGGGTAAGACAGACTGGGGCACTAAAACTGGCAGTAACTTGGTTGCCAAGTTTCTCTCTATTTGGATTGACAGTAAATGCAATGTGGAATCAATTGAGTCTTATCATCTATGAATATATGATGATATCAAAGGCTGAAACTTCATTTTAGGATAGTGTCTAAAAAGTTGTTTCAATCATGTAGGCAGGCTAAACGTTGCTTCTTTACAGCTTTAGCAATGCTACAGTTATATCACTCAAGTGGTTCTAGGAAATCAGTAAAAAGTACCTTTTGCTGATAAATACATGAACCTTTTTCGAACATAGCAGGTTCATTGTTGTAGTTCATTTGGAACTGCTGAAAAAGCAACTCATTTTTATCTTTAGACAATGTTCCCTGAAGACAAAAACTAAAGCAATCAGAGAATGCGGACAAAACCACAAGTACAGAAGTATGCAGGATCGAGAGAGATTTTAAAAGCACTAATTTTGAAAAAAATACCTTCAATATCTCATGGGCTTCTTTTTTAAGCCTTTTTCCAGATTTCACTAGCATCCAAAAACATGTATTGTATTGGTTGCCAGCATGACCTGAAAATTAGTGATATAAATGAGTCAATCTATGTCTTTCTTCTTGTGGTTTATTTAACTGATGGAGTAGCCACTAGCCAAGCTCTTGCAGTAGGATATCTTTAATAAAATTATTGGACATAGACATCAATAGTATAGATCACAGCATATAGCTATACAGCACTGAAACTTACTTCATTCACACCAGTGTTTTAAAGGTGGCTAGACGTCCAGGCGAGTGTTGGGTACGCCTGGGCGCCTGGGCGACAAGGCGCCACTGCCACTGCCACTGTTTTCCAAGGCGAGCTGGGTATGCCTGGCTGCCTAGGTGACGCCTTTTAAAACACTGATTCACACTAACTCAAATGAATAGATGAGTTCAAGTATATACAACTTACATTCTGCTTGCCTCCATGACAAGTATTCACATACGATCTTTTGTTTTGGATAACATAGAGCTTCTGCCTCAAAGCGTGGTGTCTGCATTAATTCTTTGTGGGGGAAGAACTCTTTCCATTTCGTCATGTAAAGAGAAGTGAAATATGAAGAACATGATGAAAGGATTAGGCTGCAAAAGAAGTTGGCATCATTTAAACCAAAGCAGTCCCTTCAACTACAACTACAACACATTATGCATCATGATGATAACTACCTTTCCTGTCTCTGATATAGTTCACTCTTCTCATGGAACACAAAACTGCCACAGTAAAAACAAAGTAAGAATGGTTATCTGCAATGGATGGCAATAAGTAATGATCATCCACAAGGAATGTTTGTCTAAACATATGTTAATATATCCAGATTTATTGTACGTCACTAATACTTATCATTAATTTTTATCATGCCAAGGCAATTTAATTCAGATCGCTACAGTTATTTGAAGGACTATAACATACCTATACTCATTGCTAAAACCATAGCCAAAGACAATGTCAGGGTATTGCTCCATCATCAAAGATGCAGATTCATTCATCAGCCTTAGTGCAGTCTCGTCATTTGGCTTGTCAAATGAATGAATTGTTGAGAATCTGGGGGTGAAATGAAGCAACCCAGTTAATAAAGGAATGAAGCTAATCCTAAAGAGAACTGGCATGCTTTTGATAAATTTTTTAAAAAGACAGGGATCCTCACTGATCAAATTGGCAAGCATTGATGCGGACAACGATCCAATTACAAGGTGAAAGGATGTGATTGATGCCAAATTTCTTTACAAAACAATGCAAAATTTTTCCTGTTCCCAAAATATATCAATTAAGTTAATACTATATACACACATAGCTTGTAGTTGAACGGACAGTTGAATAATTCAAACCAACCTTCTCGAAGAATGTGTTGATGGTTTTCCCAAAACTCAGGCCCTATGATATCAACATGTGCCACTGTAACTTTCAATCTTGGTCTTTTTATGGGATCCCCATAGTCATCAATCTTCACAGTTGTTTCTACCTACAGTTATACACAATACACTATAAGAAAGGTGTTGTTTTGCATGATTGATAGCATTTGCAGTATCACCTTCTCTCGGTAAACACTAGATCCTTTGCGGAACATAGCCGGTTCATCATCATAGTTTATTTGGAATTGTTGAGCAAGCAGATCATTCTTGTCCTTTGCAAATGTTCCCTAGAAAAAAAAAAACCCTTGAATTCAAACATTTACACCATTGTGATAGAAAGGTCACCAACTCAAGAAAATATGTAATACCTTCAAAGCTAGCTGAGCCTCTTGTTCACTTTTCCCAGACTTCACCAACATCCAGAAGCAGGTATTGTACTGATTATTTATATGACCTGAAAGGCACAAACAACGAATATGCATATCAGTGAACTAATCGAATTATCTTTGGTGGATATTATCTGGTTTTCTTTTAAAATAGGATCTTTTTCCTCTAAAATACATTGAACGCTTAGTAGGACTTCAGGGCAAAAAAGTTGCTTATTGAGGTCTCATTTGCTATACAAGAAAATTCGAGTCAGATCCAGTAGCTTACAGTCCACTTGTCTCCAAGCCAAATAATCACGAATAGTCTTCAAATTTGGGTAACATACAGCTCGAGCATCAAAATATGGTGGTTCCTTCAGCTCTTTGTTAGGAAAGAAGTCTTTCCACTTCATTACATACACAGAAGTGAAGTAGGAAACACATAAAGAGAGAATTTTGCTGAAGTTATTGGCAGACATGTCAGTATCGTGATGCCATGAACACTTTCTCATAGTTCAGAAACAAAAGGCAGGCAAATGAACATGCAAATATCAGCTAAAAGGTGAAACCAAATGAGTTACCTTTCTCCCGGTGATAGAACTCTGTTTCCTCTCTGAAAATGAAACTGCATGGTAAACATGAATATAAGAAATTTATAATAATAGAGCATATAATGAATTACATGCTAGAATATACAACTCCTAAATGAAATATATAATGAGCTATTTAGCCAAATAATTCAATAATGTGATGCATTTATCTCTGGAAAATAAGCGATGGACGCTGAGCAATTCATAACAGATATTCTTTTCACAAGTGGTATATTGTAATACATAAACTAAATTTTATAACTGAACTTTATATGGGAGGATGTCTGATGTCATACCTGTACTCATCACTAACACCATAAGCAAAGACTATGTCTGGGAATTTCTCAAGCATAGAAGTAGCACAAGCATTCATTAATCTTAGAGCATTCTCATCATTTGGTTTCTCAAAGGTGTGAACCTTCGAGAACCTACAAAGGAGAAACTAAAATTTAGCAGATAAGCAAAAAGATACTTATGCAACAACACAGTAGAAGCAAGCTTGGCCCAACAGAAACTGCTATGGATACATAAAAGGAGGCATTGATATTTGAAAGGTGTACCTGTGGAAGTGGCAACCGTCGATGCGGACAACGATCCAGTTAGAGGGTGGGAGGCAGTGATCAAACTCAAACTCCCTCTTCACATACTCATACTCGCTGTTGGCCATCAATCCCTCCTCCAAACGCGCACAACTACGCGCCCCTGTTCCTAGAGGCTAGAGCTACGCTTCAGGTGAGGAAGTAGCAGAGAAGGCACCGAACCAAGGATTACGGGTGTCCACTAAGACTGTCTCCAACAATATGATGCAAAACAGGAGACCTTTTTATGGTATGCGTCTCGCTCAAAGAAAAAGTCAAGCACCTAAAAGCTCCCTTCTCCAACAGCGGGAAGGCAAATAGAAAGCTTGGAACACGGACGTTTCTTTCGTGGGCGCTCGATCAAATTTCTGCAAATCAGTAGCGGACTGGTGGGTGCTCCCCAGGGCGGTGCTCCCTGGTGCGACGACCTGGAGGACGAGAGGTCGATTGATGGCAGAGGGGGCGGAGGCTCGTCGCCGGCGGCCGGCGAACGGTGGCGTACCTCCACCACGGGAGGTGGCGCGCGTGGGGACTGGGGACGCGGCGCGAGTGGGCGGAGCACGGCGCAGGGGCGGAAACTGGTCGCTGGTGGCCAGCGAGTGGGGACGGAGGCTCGTCGCCTGTCGCCGCGCGGGGTTGCGGCGCGAGGAGTGCGAGAATCGGGACTCCGGGACAAGGGACTTTGTTGGGCTGGGCCGTATCGGCGACCAAGACGCCACTCCTCCACCCAAACTACACTAGATCGAGATCCACCGAGGACAAATTCTTCTTTTCCCAATCCTTTCTTCCTCAGGAACTCTCTAGCCAAGCTACTGTTTGGGAAAGGCGAAAAAGGAGTGCGGCGGTCTCCGCCCGGTGAGGCCGGCGTTCTTCCTCGCCTCCGTCGGCCTTCGGGCCTTGTGGAGGTGGTGGAGACCGCCGTGCCTTCGCCCGGTCGGAGGGGTTGGTCCCTAGCGGTTCTAGGTTTAGGTGTCCGGTGGCGGCGGCGTCATGTCGAAATAAGGTCCTCTCGCACTTCTCCCCGTCTCGGTGGCGCTACGCTCCGGCGCCCGGCGGCGAGTGCGTGGAGGTGGGGTACGGCTGTGCCGGCCTGCATCTCCAGTGCAGGAGTCTGGGCGGCCTCCGACTCCGACGTTTTGGTGGCGGCGGTGGCGGCGGCATCCGCGTAAAGGTGCAGCGACAACCGTGGGCGAAGTGGATCGTTGGAGAGTGGATCGAGCTTCGCCCTCCGCGGCATGTGTCATCGTCAAGCTTCGATCCAAGTTTGGAGGAGCACGGGGTGTGACCCGGCGATGCTTGTTCATCGTCATCTTCATCCCTGCGTCGCGTCGGGTGGCTTCGCGGCTCTTCTCAAAGCTTCATAGCGACGGTGCTCCTCCAGATCTAGGGCAGCCAGGGCGGCTTCTTCTTCGGCAATGGCAACCGGCGAGGAATCGATGGCGGTCGGCCGACGACGGAAGTTTCGGCGAAGACGGAATCACTTGGTCCGGGGGTTTTCTCGCAATTTGTTATTTTGCTAAGGGCCTATGTGTAAGTCGGGTGGGACAGTTGTCCATGTATCCTCCATGTATGTACCTGTGTTTGTATACGTATTTGTACGTTTTCCTTATCTGGTAATACAGGTACGTTTTATCAAAAAACAAAAGCAATGATGGAGGCCACAAACGATTTTGTGTATTGGAGGAAAAACAAAAAGCTAGATACTCTAGCCGTTTCAAATTATGTCACTAGCAAAACATGCTTGTGCGTTGCACCAGCTGCGTACACATCCTACCCGAGTGGTTATATGAACGACTTGGGGTTTGGAGATTATGTAGTGATCGTGTTATATGTCTTGGTGAAAATTATAGACGAACAATTGGAGCGATGTAGCCCTATCATCAATTGTCAATAGTCTTTTTCGGAGTATAAGCATATATCAATTTTTATGAGAATTAATATAGTTCGTTTTAATTGTCTCTCAAGTCGATTGTCTGCTCAAGCAAACCTCCCTCCGTGTCTAGTCTTTTTCGGAGTATAAGCATATATCAATTTTTATGAGAATTAATATAGTTCGTTTTAATTGTCTCTCAAGTCGATTGTCTGCTCGAGCAAACCTCCCTCCGTGTCCGCATTGAACTCGACCATGATGTAGGCCCATAGGGTGGGATGCCGCCATACACCTGTTCCGGCGAGCGGTACCGCAACGTACCCATTGGCGGTTCCGCCTCTCCAACGACGTGCCTTGCCGCGGGCTTTGTCTTCGTCGTCGCGCACCTGAACCCACAAATCTTCAACGCGCCATCGGCGCCGACGACTATGTGTTCGGGATTGATGTCGCGGCGAGTGACCCCACGCACTAGTAACGATTCGATTTTGCGGCGGGGGCCATTTCTTTTCCGTGGCGGGCGCAATTTCAACCCGCCACGGAAATGATCAACCCCTCGCCGCCCGGGCGGCGTCGCGCTCTCACGTGGCGGGCGCTTTAACGCGCCCGCGCGCAAAAGATTTTCTTAACGTGGCGGGCGCCTGCATACGCCCCGCCACGCAAAACATATTAAGCGTGGCGGGCGCGTTGCGCGCCCGCCACGCCTCCCTGCTCTTTTGCGTGGCGGGCAAGTTAGGGCGCCCGCCACGCAAAAGCCGCGACCTATAAATTCCAGGGCCGCCGCCCTTCATCTTCTCCACGAACTTCCTCTTCCAACTCTTGTGGGGGGGGGAGGTTTTGATCAAAATTTTGACAAAAAAACTTTGATTTGGGTGTTTTGGCTTTGATTTGGGGGAGGAGAAGACACTTATTGATCGGTAAATGCCTCTTTTCATTTTTTTTTTCCCTCTTTTTCATCCCCTCTAAATCTAGATCCATGAGGAGAGAAAAACTGCCTTTCTCTAGATCTAGATCTATGGTGGGACTTCTTCTCTTTTTTTTTTTTTGGTTTGAGTACTATGTAACGGCACTAAGGTTTTGGAAGAGCGAGGGGATCGGGATGGAGAGGCACCGAGCCCACTGGATGTATGAGATGAAGAGGGTTGATGACGAATACTTTGATGAGGTGAAGAAGTTTGTTGCTCGAGGCGAAGGCGACACAATGAGATAATTCAACGAGCCCGATCATCCGTCCGTGCGCAAAAATGCAAGAATCGAAAGCGTTCTCGACATCATCGTGCGATCTCACCTAATCATGAATGGCTTCGTCGGTGACTATTTGGTCCGGACTTTTCACGGTGAAGAAGTTCCACCCTTCGATCCACCGGTCGATCCAAACGTGCGGTCCCCCGCCGATGCGATGCGAGAAAGTCCACTAGCCGGTCCAATTCCATCGATTTGTTCGAAAAGCACGGTGGCGTCAACGATGACGACGATGACGGTGGTGGTGGTGGTGGAGGGGACGGCGGCGGAGAATCCTATGACGCGGCGAGGATGTCCGGGTTTTTGAAGATTTGGTCAACCGACTTCGATGAGGACGACATTCTGTTTGGGTGCCCGAGATGGTTGGAGAACTTCAAACGGATGAAGCGGCAGCAGCTTGATCCGCTTTACAAAGACAGTCCGGGGGGTTGCACGGCGCCGAGTTTTACCCCGAATTTGCTTGATGTTGAAGTCTCGTCATGGCTGGGTCCGACACTAGCTTCAATGAGCTCGTAAGTTACCCGGCCTCCACGTATCCAACGCCTAACAAGGTTCCCGCTAGTACGTATCGTGCTAAGAAGTTGATCCGCCGCGGGCGATGAAAGTGAAGAAGTTCGATGCCCCGCCCCAACCACTCAGTATCCTATATCGGGGCGACAAGACGAGAATTTGACCGCTTGTCCGCGACCGTGGGCGCTTAGTCGATACAAGCGAATGCCGGATGTCGCGTGGACAATGACCTCGATGAGGAAGCGGGACGGGCGAAAAAAAAAGAAGAAGGAGGCGAAGAAAACCAAAGTGCGGCCGCAAAGAAGATCATGTCAACGCAGACGAGGAAGAGGAAGGTTACACGCAGAGAAAACGCCCAAATGTCAATGTGGTACCTTCCGGTCATCGATCGCTCAAGGGCTCTCTATGGGAACCCCGAGGATGCTAAGCACATGACGTGGCATGCATCTAGCGATCGTGTAAAGGATGACGGAAAGCTACGGCACCCTTCGGATGCTAGCGGTGGCAAGACTTCGACGCCGCCTACCCCGACTTTGCGGAGAGGAGCCCAGAACGTTCGGTTCGCGTTGAGTACCGACGGAATGAACCCATTCGGTGACCTGAAAGCACACATAGCACGTGGCGGTCGTCCTCACCATGTACAATCTACCTCCACATCTTTGTCAAAAGCGCGGTATGTTTTGCTCACCATGCTCATTTCGACCGACGAAGCGGCCCGAAGAACGATATAGATGTGTTCCTGGAGCCGTTCATGGAGGAGATGCAGTGCTTGTTTGATGATGGGGTCAGCATGGTTGATTCATACCGCAAGGAGAAGTTCACTCTTCGTGCCATCATCTTTGTCACCATCACCGATTACCCGGCCGTTTTCATTATCGGGCGGATTAAAGGGAAGACCGCCTGTGTAGCTTGCATCGAAGAAACCCGCTCCACTTACCCGAAGGGATCCACCAAAACTGTGTACATGGAACACGAGCGCTTCCTCTGCAGCAAGCATAGGTACGAGAGATGCAAAATGAATGTGTACTTTGACAACAAGGGCGAAGTCGAAACCTCGGCCAAGACCGACTAGTTATGGTCCGAAGGTGTTTGACATGGTGAAGGACTTGGAGTGCGAGTTTGGAAAGAAGAAGAAGAAGAAGAAAGACGATGATCGGGAAGACGGCACCTCCAAGACAAAGAAGAAAAAAGGGATAAACCGGAGGGGCGGCGCCTCCGGCCGTTCCTTTCAAGAAGAAGTCAATCTTCTTCAAGTATCTAAAGTAATCGGAAGATACTTTGCATACACCCCACGCGATCGATCGGATGCACCTTGAGAAAAATGTCTTCGAAAAGCACGATCGGTCTCCCTCGATGGATATCAAGACCAAGACAAAGGATGGTGTGAAGTCACGTCGGGATCTTGTTGACTTGGGCATCCGACCGGAAATTCACGCTACACGGCTTCCGAACGGTAAAGTCCAACTCCCAAGTGCGGCCTACAACCTAACGAGAGATGAGAAGTTGGCTATGTGTCGGTTGATGCGGGGTATCAAGGTACCGACGGGTTTCTCTTCCAACATCAAGAGTCCGGTATCCATGAAAGACCTCACAATGACGAACTTCAACGCGCCGCGATGCTCACATCATACCGACGGTGTTCCTTCCAATTGTGATCAAAGCTATTCGGCCAAAATACGTGAAGATGGTGGTCACAAGGATGTCATACTTCTTTAACCAAATCAACCGAAGTTAATTGCCAAAGCGGATCTGCTGCTACCGAAAAGAGTTCATCGCGGAAACAATGTGCCGATAGAGATATGTTTCCCACCGTCGTTCTTCGACATTATGCCACACCCGATGATACACATGGTTGATCGATAGAACAGTAGGGACCCGTGTACCTACGGCGATGTGGACCACCGAGCGACTAATGTCTACCCTCAATCGATTCAATCATAACCGCGCTTACCCGAGGGCTCTATGATCGAGGCATACACAAGCCGGAGGCCGTGAACGGTGTGTGAAGTACATAAAAGATGGGAGGGCTATTGGGCTTCCAAAGTGCATCAACATGAAGGAAGAACCTCGGGGATGGGGTGCGCGGGCGAAAAGCACGCACCGACATACATAGGGACAAAGTGCTAGACGCTCACTACAAAGCACCCTTCATCAATTGGTGATCATGGACGATACGTGAAAAAAGCACCTCAAAGAGCTCCGCCCGTGCAAGTAGGAAGCGCAAGAACTGTCCCAGGATTGGGCGTAGAAGGAACACAAGAACACTTTCCTCCGGTGGCTCCAAAAGCGTAACATTCCCCGTGAGATGATGCGAGAGATCGTGAAGAAGCTTGTGTCGGGGCCGTCCATGCAGGTCACCACGTGGCAAGGGTACGATGTGAACGGGTGCGGGTTCCACACAAAAGAGAAGGACAAGAGGAGTGCATCACGTAACGGTGTTCGATATGAGGGCGTGAACAAATGCGGACGGGGAGAAGATGACATGCTTCGCACAAGTCGAAGAAATATGGGAACTTGACTATGGCGGTAACCTCTACGGTAACCGTTTTTTTAGCTGCCCGATGGGTCAAGCTGCGCGGCGATTCTAGTGGGCGATTTTGGGCTAACCACCGTGAACCTTCAAAGTGTCCGGTACAAAGATGATCGGTGGGTGCTTGCATCGATGATCTTGGGACAAGTAGCCTACTACATGAACGCGGAGAACACAAATAGACATATTGTCGTGGCGGGAAAGCGGCCGGATCGTGGGAGGCGATGGGGTCCGAGTCCCGAAACATACAACAACTATGATGAGTTCCACCTCTTTGATTTTCCAAAAAAGATGAAGGCACCGGAGGACGAATCAATCCCGACAAGACTAAAATGATGCCATGGACCCGCCCCAATGGCGAGAAGAAGACCACCAATGCACCGGCACCAAAATGATATGTAGTTGTAGTTATTACGATGTAAACGGTAGTCCAAAAACTACGGGGAGACTAGTGAGTTTTGAACTACACGTTTGTAACACTTTCTCATATGCAAAAATGACCTATATATGAAATATAGATCTTGATGAGTTATGAACTTTCCGTATTCATGACTATTTGAATCTTGGTCGTGCTGGGGCTTCAAATGTCGTCCGAATGTGTAAAAAATTCAAATTTTCAAATTTCGAGGCGTGGAAAGTTCAAAAATGAAAAGTTGACACGCTACGGGCATCCTAACCATTTTATAACAATTTATAACTATTTATAACAATTTGTAACAATTTCTAACCATTTATAACAATTTATAACAATTTATAACCATTTATAACAATTTATAACAATTTTTAACAATTTATAACCATTTTTAACAATTTATAACAATTTATAACAATTTATAACAATTTATAACTATTTTTAACAATTTATAACAATTTATAACCATTTATAACAATTTATAACCATTTTTAACAATTTATAACCATTTTTAACAATTTATAAGAATACTTATCTCTTTATTACGAAAATAGTACACGCGGCGGGCATCCTAACCCGCCGCCACGGTTAACATTAACCGTGGCGGGCATCCTAATCCGCCCGCCACGGTTAATATTTAGCGTGGCGGGCATCCTTACCCGCCCGCCACGCAAAAACCCCGTTGCTATAAATAGTGGGGGCTTCTCGAAATCTCTAAGTCCTTCGATCGTTCGATTTCGACCCGAAGGGCGCCTGGATTTTTCCCCAACCTAACGCCGCCGCCCGTCGCGAATCTGCCCGTCGTCGTGCACCTCGCCGTCGCGGTGACCTCGCCGTGCCCCGCCGCGCTCGTCGCGCTAGATCCGCCGCCGCCGTCCGCGAGCTTGGGGCCGTGCGGCGCCCTCCGCCACCGATCACCGCCGCCCTCCCCGCCACCGCCCTCGTCCCCCGTCACCGCCCCGTCCTCCTCCTCGCCCCGTCCTCGTCCCCGTCCCGCCGTTCCGGTGGTGGTGCTCGTCGGAACCCCACCTCCGCGTCCCCGCCACCATCCTCCGTCCCGCGCCGTGGTGGTGCTCGTGGTGGTGCCCCTCCTCCGATCTCCCCGTGGTCTTTGCCGGGTCCGGCCGCCGTGGTGGTGCTCGTGGTGGTGCTCTCGTCGGAACCCCACCTCCGCCGTCCCCGCCACCATCCTCCGTCCGCGCCGTGGTGGTGCTCGTGGTGGTGCTCGTCGGAACCCTAACTCCGACCACCGCACTCGTGGTGCCCGTGGTCTTTGCACCGTGCTGTCCCGTGGTGCTGCCCGTGGTGTTTGCACGGTGCTCCATCTTCTTCTCCTCTACACCGCCCGGTGCCCGTGGTCTTTGCTGGTTTACTTGCTCCTCCTCCTCGGTTATCTGTATTTTTTAATTCATGAAATTCTTTGTTTCACCGTCATATTGTTGCCCGAATTAATGTCTGCTGTGATGCCAAATTGGATAATCGATTAGTTGAGTGTATGTGCCACTGCACGGATGCCAAATTGGATAATCCGAGCATTTGAGTGTATCCGCCACCGACGTGATGCAAAATTGGATAATCGAGCATATTTGTTTTGGATTTCTCTCAAAACCGATGACATATTTCTTGGCTCAGTAATTTGTCAATGTTTTTGCCTCTATTTTTGAATTGCTACATGTCAAGGCTTTGTGTTGGTGCAATTGTCATTAACTTGAATTCACTTGCTCTATGTCATTGATGACCATTTTATGTTTGTCAAGTTGATAATATAGCCCTTTATGTCAAACTGAATTCACTTTGATATTGCCCTTTATGTTTGTCAAGTTGATGATATTCACTTGAAAAGTAAATTCACTTGAACTATAAAATCATTTGCTCTATGTCAAACTGTTAGCTAGTGCCTTAGCTAGTGCTGTCCATGAACTTCTATGTTGTCACTTTGTATATATGTCCATATAGTGCTGTTGTCCTATTCTCATATGTTGGCCTTTGGACATGCATGTTGGTATAGTTTAAAACCGTGTTAGTGTTGTCCCATCTTGTCATGGTTTGTCGAGGGCGACCCCTACTGTCATGTTTAAACACCTATTCTCATGGTGATACCTAGCTATTCCATATGTTAATTTTCTCAATATTGAGCATATTTTTTGAGACTTAGCTGCCTTGCTTGACTAGTGCTGAATTTTTATACTTAGCTGACTTGCTTGATACTTACCTTCAAACTGAAAATTGTTGGCCAAATTAGCTATTACTCTTTACTATTTAATTTGGATATATGTTGAAACTGTCCTAGCTATTCTTTGTCAATAGATGTATACGCCTATGAATTTCTCATTCTATATGTTACTGCCCATGATTTTCTCATTATATATGTTGGACATGTCACTTTATATGCCCCGGTCCTTTTTTTTTTGAATTAGCTTATGTCACTTTGTATATATGTCCTTTTTCTAAATGTTGGTTTAGTGCTGTAATATTAGCCAATTTGGATTTGTTTTTTGCTTGTACCATACCGTCATGTTTAAACTCATCCAAACTTGCTTGTACACGTGATGCTTAAACTCTACTACTATTTTTAAGCTTGGCATGGGGTCATTGTTTTCAACATATATGCAATGATGTGAACCCATTAGTCTTTGAGGCGGGGCATATATGCAATGACATGAACTTAATTATTGGGGCCGAGGCGTGGCTATGATGACCGAATGTCCCCCTATACTTGGAAGCTTCTAAACTAGGGCGGCTTGTACAAAGCAACCGGTTTAGAAGCGATGTGATCACAAGGGGGCTATATCTGAGCCAATCTTTTTATTTCTTTCTTTCAAACAATTTTGAATTAGTTTGTCTACTGCCTATATACTAGTACTAAAGCACTATATATTTGTAGCTTGAAATGTCGAATGAACAAGGTCGGCTGAACAAGGTCGGCCTCAACCGCAGCTTGAATGGGAGTCGCCTAGCTCTAGCAACAAAAGTGGCGGCGGCTCTAGTACTTCCCAGTTCCCAAGCGGGCGTCATTATAGCCCGTGTAAGGGTAGAAGGAAACGTCTGAGAGGGAGGAAGAAGATCCTAATTTCAACCCGAGGGACGAAAGCACGAAGCAAGAAGCGTCGGGTTAAGGAAGTACAGGTGAACGAGCTACCACCGCTCCCTCCACAAGCGGCTCGAGCAACAACCCCCTTCGTCCACGGCCACCTCTTCGAGCAAAGCAAAGGGAGACAAGCCAAAGCGGAGAAGGGGAGACCATGGGAGGCACAAGAAGATCGATGAGGTCCTTGTCATTCAAGAGTTGGGGCCGCGAGGGCGAGCCACCGCCGCCTCCCCGAAGTCATCGCTGGTACAAAGACTCAAGTGTCGTGTTTCGTGAAGGAAAAGGTCTCCATTCTAATCGAAGACTGGAAAGCCGTCCCCGACACTGACAAGTTATGGGTGTTTGGCGAGGTTTTGAAATGGTTCCGGTATCCGCCAGGCGCCGATATGAAAAAGGTGGAGCAAAGATGTATACGTCCTCGCAGAAGAAGCTTCCGGCTCGGAAGTATAGGCTCAACGCAGACTTTCTCAAGAAAGGACGCCTACCCTTCACCAAGTATACCATGATCTCAGAAGAAGTATGGGAAGAGTTCTGCAAAAGGCTAAACACGCCCGAAGCAAAGGCGAAGAGCGAGAAGTTCTCAGAGCTAGCCAACGGAACAAACCGCCCCACTACATGGGCGGTGTTGGGTACGCCGACACAAGCCGGCGTGGCGGGCGGAAGAAAGGAGAAGACAGAAGCCGGGGAGCCGGATCCGCACGAGGGGCTGTGATGAAAGGACCGGGACTTCCTCTACGCCCACAAGCCCAAGAAGCCGGGGCCCAAGCCCGGATGAAGGAGGTCGACAAGAAGGTCATAGAGGCCACCGCGGCTAAGAAACAATGGGACCCTCGAGATTCGTCGGGGACACGATCCACCGACGTTGGCCTTGGGAAACCCCGAGAGCATCGCGGCCGCGTCCCATGGCATGAGCTCCGGGAAGAGTTGGGCAACGGTGGGCTCGTGGTAGTCGGATCTTTGCCTCGCATCACACGAGGCGCGAGGTACAAGGAGGGTGCGAGACGGGAAGGGCGTGATGAGGCCTTGCGGCAAATGATCACCAGTCCATCAAAGAGGCCCTCACGAGCAACGACCCCCCGGATGGTCGAAGTCCGGAAGCGGATGTTCCGCAACGCCGGTATGCGGTGCCCACCCCAAAGAACCCCAAGAAGACACCTCGCTCTTGACCAGACGGACCGGTGGATGATATCACCGAAGAGACACGGTGTGTATTGTTGATACCCGCCGGCGGAGTTGGGCAAGAGGAAGCCGGTGGCGGGGGTGGTATTTCCTCCCCGGATCTTGCAAAGAGTACGGCGCCGCGAGATCCCTCCTCCGTCTTTGAAGTCAACATTGGGTGCGTGGCGCGCGAACATGAAGACGGGAGCTGGACTATCCGGTCATAACGAGGTGAACACTCTAGGAGCTGCTCGTGTTACAACGTCTTTGTGGCCGAAGGTGGACATTGAGTGAAGATGTCGAAATTGACTCCACCTTCCGGCTCGCCAAAGAATACAGCGGCGGACCCGGTGTACGCCACCGACCCCTATGGTGACTCTTCCGATGATGATGAAGATGGTGGGGACGGCGGAGGCAACGACCCTCCTCATGGTTCCGGTACCCCCCCGCTGGGACCCGGCACAAGACGAGCCCTAAGGAGCCGACACCGAAGAAGCCGACACTGAGGAGCCTAAGGAGGCGGCACCCGAGGAGCCTCGGAGGAGCCTCGAGCCGACACCTCGGGAGCCGACACCTCGGGAGCCTAGCCGGCACATGAGGGGCGGCCGATATACGAGGAAGCAAGCGGCGAAAAACACGTTGCCGGTCCCGAGGAGAGAGTAGGGAGCGAGACACCCATCTACACTCAAGGCCTCCAATGGACAACACCTCAAGCGCCGGGGAAGCGAAAAGGAGCTAGACCTAGCAAATGCCCTCCACCACCAAAGAAGCCGACATTCGATGAAGAGGAGGTCGTGCCGACAAGTACCCTAAACCCAAGAGGCCCCCCGCAATAGATGTTCGATCCGAAAGGTATGCCCCAATGAAACAACAAGTTGTACTATGTTATTAGCTACTTCTTTTCGCAACCGTAGCTAACATTTGTACCGCCGCTTTTGCAGGCCAAAATCCCCACCTTATGTCGGGTTTGTCTCGGAAGAATGCCCCGGCTCGTTCGAGTTTGGGAAATTCATGATCCCAAAGGCCCGGCTCATCGATGCCGGGACCGGGAGACTCGGAAGTTCCATGCGTGGTACATAGAGTGCGCAAAGCGTGGATTGCATACCTTCGGTCTTTCTTCCTAAGGAGTGCTTCCACTACCACACCGATCTCCGGTTCTTGGTTACATTCGACGACATGTCGAGACTACTTCGTCGACAGGGACATTGACGTTGCCCAAGTCACCTTGTTTTACGATGTAAGTGCAATTTTACTTGCACATGTCCCTTGCATCCGTATATAGATTCTTTGTTTCAAAGGTACCTATGCCCCACGACCACATGTCCTTGTAGGTTGAGCGCCGATCACAGCCACAAGTTAAAGAATGGTATTATTTACCTCTCTCCATGGCACATCCGTGAGAGACAGTCATCGGTTATAAGCTAAGAGCGGACCATCCCGACACGGTGAACTTGACTCGACGAGGAAAGACGTAAGATCCGGGATAAGAACGAAAAGAGCTAAGAAGTTGGAGGTAGCGAGTACGTTATATCAGCGAAAAAAGGTCAAGGAAAATGGGTATCGATGTATTACGGCGCCTTACCAATACGAATGGGGCTCGTAGGACATTGGATCTGTTTCATGATCTTTCCTCGGGGCGGGAGGGCCCTTGTCTTTGACTCACTACGAGGCACAAACCCGCGCGACTACCGACAATTCGAAAAAATCTTGAGATTGTAAGTGATCGATGAACTCCTTATTCAATTACTAGAGTCGAATATCATATATCGTTGACAATATAGTGCATTTAAATGCAGCGCTTACAAGCAATACTTGAAGGATCCGAACTGCTGGGGATCGACGATCCCGAAGTGTAAGGAGCGCAATGGAGATACACTCAAAATCAAGCGAGATTTCCCGATGCGTAAATGAAACATAGTTTTTCTTAGTACGACTACCTAGCTATAGCCGATATTACTAATAACACCGGTTTTATTGTGTGCGATGCCTCAAACAACCAGACGGATCAAACTTGTGTGGATTCTTCGTCTATGAGTTCCTCGGGGCACTGCAAAAGGTACAAATCCAGCTACCGACGACTCAAGGACTCAAAGAACCGGTGGAAAGGGGTACTACAAAGGGCGGCCAAACGAGATGCGGTTCAAGGCGCACGATATCGAACATCTGCAAGTTCGTTCTAGACATGGTAGTTCATGAAGACCAGCCGTACTTCAATGTGGACAAATGGTCAATGTTTGTAGAGTATCTTGCTGACTAAGGAGATGGGAAGAGCTAGGTCTTAAGGACTATCTTCATCCAATCAACATATAGCTCGCAATTTTTGTATAGATGTTGTAATTAACTAGTACATGTTGGATATGAACAAATGGATCGATCGATCGGTGAAACTTGTATATATGAATCGATGTATATATATGTATATATGATATATATTAGAGTATCTGTCTTTCTTATATATATGTGTGTATGGATTGATAGATGTATATATATGTGTGTGTGTGTGTGTGTGTGTATATATATATATATATATATATATGTGTGGTTTTATTTTTGTGTGTGTGTAAATATATATATATATATGGTATTTTATTTTTTTAAAAACATGGCGGGCAACATAACCCGCCCGCCACGCATAATAAACTTAACCGTGGCGGGCGGCGTAACGCGCCCGCCACGGATAAGATATTTTGGCGTGGCGGGCGCGTTATGTTGCCCGCCACGCTTTTCTTTATGCGTGGCGGCACGGCCGCCCGCCACGCAAAAAGGTCACGATTAACCTTGACCTTTTCGTTGGTGACGGGCGCCATGCCCGCCACTCAAAAGGTTTTTGCCCGCCACAAAAGTGATTTTCGATACTAGTGACGGTGGGTGACCACGGCACCTTGCATCTTCTCTCGCCGCGCCTAGGAGCCACCTCATGAACAACCGCATCCCGGCCTGCGGAGAAGGTCCACGTGACTGCTACGAGGCTGCGGTGCCAACCAGCCGCTCAGTGATGATGAACAGGTCCTTGGTGTTCTCGATGCTCTTGATTTGCAGGACGGAGGGGTGATCATGGCAGGTGGCGAGGCAGCCGGCGGCCTCGCGGACGACCACACATACGCTCGTTGCAGTGTCGCACCGAAGTCGCTCGCTGGGGGGCACTGAAAGGTCCTAATGGCTAGAGGGGGATGAATAGCCAATTAAAAATTCTACAAACAACACTTGAGCAACCGGTTAGTATTTAAAACGGCAAAGCGTAATAAAGCGGTGCTACAAGGTTAACTAAACAAGCCCCCTATGCAATCAACACTATGTGTATGTTATGATCTCTAGTCACACAATCAAGCTACCTATGTCGATCCTAGGTGAGCAAGATAAGCTAACAAGTCTAATACTAGAGACTTCACAATATGAGTAACAACTATGACTACTCAAGCTAAGCAATGTAAGCAAGGTAAATACAAGAGTGAAGGATTCTCGATATACCGACGGTGTAGTGTAGAGGATGTCGTAACCAATCACCGGGTCAATGAAATCTCCAACGAACACAAGACAATTGACACGATGATTTTTCACCGAGATTCACGTGCTTGCCGGCACGCTAGTCTCCGTTGTGGCGATACACCCACTAGATGTTCCACAAGCTTAATGGCCGGTGCCAAATCCCCGGTGGGAGCTCAATGAAACAATCATTAGAGGGGATTCACAAGCCACGAGCAATCCACTAGTGCTCCTTTCGCGAATCTCCCGCGGGGTAAGGAACGACCCCTCACAATATCACCTTGATTGGGGGCGGACACAATCACCAAATCCCCTCACCAATCAATCCAACTCCAACCGTCTAGGTGACGGCAATCACCAAGAGAAATAAGATTACCACAATTACAATCACCACCTAGTGCCACGAAATTGAATCACAATATGCAATGCATTAGGGTTTCCCTTAATCCTCTCAAGAACACAAATCCACCAACGAATCGGAGAGGAGAGGGAGGCAATCCTCTTGGAGCTCTCAAGTCACGCTCTAGCACAGCCTCTCTCAAAAGATTTCGGCTCAAATCGACAGATCGAGAGAGTGGAGGATGAGAGCTTTCTTTTCTAGGGTTTGCAAGAAACAGAGCAAGAAAAACAGAGACTCAGTGTATTTTCGAGTCGGGCAAAAGAGAGAGCAGAAAGGGGAACAGCTCACATATATACTCTCTAGCACAAGCTGAACTCCAACGGGCAGAAATCCCCCAACGGTCGGCGAGCAGCAGCCTCGCTGTTTCTGGAGTCGCTCTTTCCTTTTTCCTCTCTGTTCGCTCGGCGCTGCAGTCTGGAGATTTTACGAAGTAAAATCGGACCAGTCGTAACGATCCAAAGCAGCAGCGCACTCCTCTGGCAAAACGGACCAGTTGAACTTGCTCTCGACTTGGGCCTGCGGCACGCTCGCGCGGCCCATCAGCAGCAGATGCAAAACGGACAAGCAGGCCGGGCGTCGTCCAGCAGCAGCAGCAAGAACGGACGACTGGGCCAACAGCAGCAGCAGCGAGTGGCCAAGTCCATCGAAGCTTTTTGAATTTGGAAAACAGCACATACAGCTCCACTACTTCAAGCACGTCGACGGCAAGCAAGCTAGCAAGCTAAGACACTAGGCACGGCAGTACGTGCTTGTGCATTCGATGGTCAGCAAGCAAGCAAGCTAACAAGTTAGAACGTGAGCATTCCAAGTGTATACATATACATACACATGTATATATATTGCGTAACCTATTTCTTTTTCTTTTCCAAAGAATTAATATCTCTTGATCCATATGATATGTCATCTCATCCAAAATATGTCAGCCTTTTTGAGCATAAATATATGATATTTTTCAAGCCTTTTCCAAAGGAGTTTCTCATTGACTCACCACATCACTACCACACACATGCATATGAAATTTGCAATTCAAAGAAATGGCACTAGGTGAGTAAAGCGATTATGATATTCTCCTCTTTATATAGTACGGTTATCAAACCTAAATCACTCACATCCGCCAGATGTTTTGAGTGCAAAATAAAATGACCCTATAAAAATACCTTTGCCTTGAGCCCATTTTATTTTTCCAATCGAGTGAGCTTGATAGTCCATCATGTCTATCACCATAGTCCACCACGCTCTTTTCTTCAAGTTGGATAATCCTATCTTATGTCATACACTCAAAGCATAGGATTAGTCCACTAGTGGTTTCATCAATTATCAAAAACCAAACAAGGAATTTCAGGCACCCGCCTCAGGGTGTCTGTCTCGCCTGTGAGCGATCCCGTGCCCTGGTAATGTCGCGGCACAATAAGCCGAACTGCTGCAGCATCTCGTAGTGATCATTGTTGTGCAATGGCTTCCTTGACCAACTCCTAAGGCCAGTCTCAATGGGAGTTTTATGAATGTTTCATGCACATTAAATGCAAATAGCCACATCAGCAAAACTTCACTTTTTGCATGAAACCCTTAGGAGAGAGAAGGAAAAAGTTTCACCATGGTTAAACCTTTGGGCATTGTTTCACATGCATTGAAAACGGTTTGAAACCCCCATTGAGAGAGAAATAGCGTTTCACCATAAAACTATGCAATTAAATCATGCATTGAGAGAGAGACTGGGGGACTCGTGAGCCTATGAAACTATGCAATGAAACTGTGCATTGAGGGAGACATCTATTTCATGTCAAAGTTTCACATCTTAGACACTGGGAGGTGAAACTCTCCATTGAGACTGGCCTAATAGCCTCTTCTTGCCGGCTTTCGTAGAACAGTCTTCATCGTCGTCTGTCGTCGGGCGCTTATTGCGATCTACTGCTGCCGCTGCCGCCGCCACGGCCATGACCGTGAAGATATAGATGAATCTGTCCGAGGTAGAGCCCTGGTTCTGGCATGGGCCGTCGAGATTTATTTATGCGTGCTCGCCGGTATCTAGTGTGATACACGTCACACGCTCACGCGATGGGTTGAGACTTTCGATTGAATCACGATGTTGGGATTTGTTATTGCAATGACTCGGACTTGACTCCGAGTTCATGCCCGTTTGAAATTTGGCATCATGTACACGTGAGGAAGGCAGCGTGTCTGAGGTGGCAGAATACAACACGAATACAAATAGAAGTACACACGCAGAAACTAGTATTTAGGCAGAAAAAAATATAGAAAGGAGAGGAGAATACAGATACAAAGGAAGAGGCGGAAGAAAAGGGTGGCGAAGAGAAGTGGCAGAAAATTTCTCTCTTTATTAGTAAGTATAGATTATAACTTTTTTTAGTTTATGCTACATAACTAGATTAATAAAATAAAAAGTCAAAGTGAGGGAGTACTAAATAAGCCAAACCATTGAGCTCCTACACAAATCTAATGATCAAAATAAACAACAAACCAATCACTACACACTCAAAACTACATGAATTAGCTAGGTTATTAATCAATTAATCGAGCTACACATTGTCTCTTGATGCCTGCCACCACCGAAGGACCTACAATGTGCTCAATGCCTCAATGGTGCCCAGCTCATCCAAGTTGTCTGAGTGGCATAAACCACCAAGAGTAACCTAAAAAAAAAAACTAACTTCAACAGTGAAGTTAGTAGTACCACTAGATTTGAACTATCATCAATGCATCAAATGATGATGACATCATTCCTTTGTCTCATCTCAAATATAAGCCACGGAGGCTAGGAGGACCAGCGTGGGATTCCAGCTCATACACATCATCGCAGATGCCCGGTTCAACTCAAATTAGAGTCCACTCATATTCTAGTAGTAGTTCCGGATAAAATCAATGCCCAGGACACACATACAGACTCCAT